>BRYE01000022.1:1715000-1717500 GCA_030159115.1 Actinidia arguta var. hypoleuca
AGCCTATAAATCCAGTAGTTTGATTATATAGCGTAACTAGTAATTGTCCGTGCCTATGAGTACTACCCCCTCTTAAAAAACAAATAAGATATAAACGTAAGTTTTTTGAACATCAAATTTGTGTTAACATAACTAACTCAAACAATCAAGAAAGAGTATTCATATGATCTGAATGATACTATTACACTTTCAGTTATCAAATAAAAAACTATCACAGTTTAATTATAATTTCAATTTTAACCCTAATTTTACTCTACATATTTCAGTTTCTCCTCCACAGAATAGTGAGAAAGTTCTTAGTAGACCAATCCGAGCATGTGCCTCCACAATTGCAAAAATTCAAACCTGGAAAAAAAAAATTGTTTACAATTCAACCAATAATTTTGGATAATTTATTCAAATCAACCAATCTAAACAATATTATCTGTCAAAAACTCTAATAATTTTTTAATTAACTGGGCCGTGAATTGCACCGCATTTATACTTATCACAACATTGACTCAGCCAATAGCGCTAACTTGTCGTCAACAAAAAAAGATTACTGTTACAATTTAATTTTTTTTCAAGTAGTAATCCCTTTATTTTTGTATTCTTTTCTTAGGGTAAAACCTGTAACTATTACATGTAGTTTAGCATTTCAAGATGATGATTACAAAACTGCCAAAAATGTTTCAAAATATTAAAAAGTTCTTCTATTATATGACAATTATTTTGAAAAAAAATGCTCACTATTGTTGAGTTAAAAAGGTTCAAGGTTTTTACATCCAATCTACAACTAATGGCAATGTCTTCAAACTTTTTCTTTCCAAAAATTCATTGAATGCTTCTAGCCATGAATCCTCATCACCACTTTCCAAAATGGAACATCCCTAATGTGTGATTATAACATTTGAATGCCATAGCTTCATGCACCATAACAGGCCGTCCAAATTCATTATTTGGAAAAGGGGACATTTATGGCTACTAAGTACAGAGGTCATATCAAATGCAGCACTATGTCAATTCAAAAAAATCAGTGCATCTTCATAATGCAACCATATGCCCTACTCAATAAAATTAATCCAAATAAAAGAAACATCCCATAACTTGATTTGATCTTATTCAAGTTGGTCTATTATCTATCTAAAAAAAATAGGCATTCAAATAGGCATGCAGAAAACTGATTATACAATTGTTGCAGCTAATCTGAGAATGAGGTAAGAATACAGAGATGATTTTACAATGAACAAACAAAAAAACTAGCATATTTACACAAATGGCCATTCAAATTTTAAACAAATGACCATTAAAAAAAACTGACAGATTTGCAAAAATGACTATAAGCAAGTGAAGTGCTTTGATCGCCTGGAAAAAAATGATGAACATCGCCACATGTTCGTTTTTCTGAGAAGGAAGTGATGGGTTGCGTGAGATAGACAGGAGAAGGAAGTGATATTTTTTTGAAAAAAAAATTAGTCTAAGATAAAATCTCAGTTATTGGATTAACTTAAATGACTTTCAACCATAGATAATGAAGATAGTTTGAAAGATTCAAAAAACATATATTATATATATGAATTCTTTCTCTATAACTAATGAATATGTTGTCTGATCTAATTCAATTGATTTAAGCAGAATTCCTAGAAATTACGTCGCTAAAGCGAAGAGAGCCGATGAGGTAAAATCAAATTCAAAACCCTATTTGGCAATACTCTGTTTTCTTCACGTTCTCCATTAATTTGCACAACATTCTATTTTGACAGTTGGTGGAGGTCTTTGGAGGTTGAAATAAACCTAAAAAAGAGGAACTAAAACATGAGTGAGAGAGAGTATGTCACCTCATAGGGAGGGAATCACCATGGAGCTATGGTCTTTAAATACCCAAAATAAAAATGTCCTACCCGAAAAAATAAAAATTGAAGGCAAAAGAATGCTTAGTCTATAGATTAATGGTATACATATAACGACTAAAACAAAATACCATAAACTAAGTACCTATTTTAATGAATTTCAAGTTTCACAGTTTTGGGAACTCATGGGGCCATGAGTTGAAGGAATGAGCTTGGGACAGAAACGAAAGTGACTGCAAATAAAATTCATAGAAGTACACTCCATAGCCACATGGTTTAATAGAACAATCATTTTGGTGTTTTTAATACATGCATTCAAACCATTATATGTTTTCAATATGTAAGTTGAAATGGATAGACAACCAAACTCGAATCTATTCAAACCGATTAAAAAACCTAATACAAAATCTGACCTCCAAAACTACAAAATCATATACTAAAATCATCAAGACTGCAATGAAGATACTCATTCGAAATATCATAAAGAAAGGAAGGAAAGTGCCATTACCATTAATGGCGGTCCTGTGAGAGGGAGGGAAGAGCGGAGGCCTTGTTCTTCAAGAATAGGTGATTGAGGAGAATGAGTCCTAGCTTTGCCGTCGCAGAGGCAGAGACGCTGTGAGGGAAAAGAGTAGAGACGCCGAGAGGAAAAAGAGTTTCCTAATCCTAAT
>BRYE01000022.1:1735000-1737500 GCA_030159115.1 Actinidia arguta var. hypoleuca
CCCCCGTTCGCAACGACTCAATTGAAAACCTTGACCATAACCCTCTAATCTGGTTATCTAGATTCTTAATTAAAGTCTAAAAGATTTCACATACAGTTGTTGCAGATTCTAATTTTTCCCACCCTACCACTCGAATCCCAAATTCTCAATTTTTCTTCATATGAAACATAACAGTCCAAATACGAAAGGCGAATTGAGTCCATGTCTAAATTAAAGCTTTAATCAACTCGATGAGGCTGACCTTAAATCTACATCTACGTTAACATTTATAATCCAAGTTTTTATGAATTGAAAGGAAATGGATAGGTAACCTTCCTTGCGTGCAACTCTTAGGCGTCCATTTGCATGGTTATTCTCCTCCTGTAAACTATTTACCCGTCAAATTAAAAAAGGCATAACAGGAAGACATCAGCCTGCCTCTCTAGCACATCAAACAGTAAGTTGAGCACACCAGCAGAAGCATTCCACTACGAATGCCAAGAATTACAAGCACAAGTGTCGCTGCCCAAAAGGAATCATAATCCCACAATCCAAATAGTAGTATTTAACATCATCAATCATAAATTTTACAATATCATACTATCGAATCACAAGCCCTAATAAATTTGAAGTCCTCAAATAGCTCAAAAACAGTCAATTTACAAATATAATACCATAAGATCAAAAAAAGATTAAAATCACTGCAATAAATCACTAAAATAGCAATTCATCACAGAGCAATAACTAAACCAGTGCAATCTTTCATCATACACCAACACAATCCATCCCCAAACCTATTGAAAACTCTAAAACGAAAAATATCAACAAAAACCACAACAAAACAAGAAAATAGAAACAAGAAACAGCGCGATTATGTGCCTGTGCGTACCTTCCATAGTACGGAAGCCATGAATTTCCCACCCCACTAGCCGTCCTGGTACGATACTTTCCATTTGTGAAGACCTCAAAACACTAGACCGATCATCCAATCATCAATTGACCCAAACCTAACACACAACAATCCGCGAAGTGAATTGACTAAGCAGCACAATTGAGAGATTTAGAGAGACAGAGAGACCGAAACTAAATCCTAATATAGACGCATAAAGTAGTTTAGAGAGGGGGGAGTGTGGTGACGAAGAATTAATCGGCGTGGTCTCCGTCAGTCAAAGTTGGATAAATTACACTGTTTGTCCCTGAGATTTCGAACAAATACAGATTTTTTACTTGAGTTTTGAGAAATAACACTGACCTTCGTTTTTTTTATGTTGGTTACACACTCCCCCTGTTTTGTTTTGTTTTTTTGAAAGGCAAAATAAAAAATTATTAAAAATAATAAAATGAAAGATAATATGAGAGATAAATGCCCCTCCTGTTAACTCTCCATTGTGGAGAGGCATATTTTGTTAATTCATGTTTCACATGTTTTTCCCTCTATAAAAAAATATTAAATAACTGGAACCACTTGCCACATCACTTAAGGCACAATCTTTTTTCCATGTAATTTTTTTCTCTACTCTTTTGTAAATTTAGTGTGAATAAAAAATTCTAAAATTAAGATATACTAAAGAGTGAGAATTTTCAGTACCTATACTCTATTTTTAGCAAAAATTATAAAATTGTTGATGATATAACATATAGCGTACAAGTTAGTTGGCTCAAATAAAGAGCAGCTTATGCAATATTATGCAATCGAAAAGTACCTTCCAAGTTAAAATAAAAATTTTATAGAATAGCCATAAGACTGACATGTTATATGGGACAGAATGTTGGGCTACTAAGAAATAATAGGTGACTAAAATGAGTGTATCTAAGATGAAAATATTGAGATAAATGTGCGATAAGACTATAAATGATAGAATTATAAATACTAACATTCGTGACATAGTAAAAATTATACTGTTGATAATAAGCTAAAAGATAATAGCCTTAATTGGTATGGACATGCCCATAGTAGGCCTATTGATTACAATAATAAGGAGAAATAATATGATTATTGGTAGCGAGGACACTAGAGGAATGGACAAATTGAAGTTAACATTAGATGTAGTAGTAAAAAATAATGTGATTGGATTAAATCTCAATGAGCATTTGTATCTCGATATAACTCAATGGCGTAAAAAAATTCATATAACTGACCCTAATCAATTGAAACAATAACTTGATTTGGTTTAGCTTACTCTTTCAAAAGCCTAAAATAAAAATAAAAATAAAAATTATTACAAAACTATATTGATTGCGCATGTCTTCTCCCATAAGTAATAAAAAAAACACGATTGGGGTATAAGTGGTTCATGATTTTGAATGGTTTAGACAAATATGAAGAAGGAGAACAAGATAGATACTTGAAAAGGGGGACACATGGCATCTACTTTGGACATTTTTGTCTTTTCAATTTTATTACCTTTCAATCTATTATTATCAACATCTCCAAAAATACTTTTTATAATTTCTCTAATACATCGTAAAAATATATAATTCCCTACTCTTTTAAACCTTTTTAAATATCTTCTCCAACAAT
>BRYE01000022.1:1742500-1765000 GCA_030159115.1 Actinidia arguta var. hypoleuca
CACATATGTATCTATGGAAAACTATTTGTTAGGGGCAAAATAGAAGAAAAAAAAATTGGTGGTCCATGAGTGACTATTCACTCACATTTAATACTGTTCAAATCGGGAAAAAAACATATAAGGGCAAAATGAAAATAAAAATATTTAGGGGCAAAATCGAAAAAAAATAATAATGGGACCAAGAACAATTGATTAGGGGCAAAATAAGAACAAAAGTTAGTGGTCAATGAGTGACTATTCAATCACATTTTAGGGCAAAATCAAAAAAAAAATAGAGAAAAAAATATTTAGGGGCAAAATAAAAAAAAATAATTATGGGCCAAATCGGGAACAACAAACGATGAAAAAAAAGTATTGGTTAGGGGCAAAATTTAAATAAAATTGATAACCAAGAACCTAATCCAATAGAGCCATTCTAGATTAGCAAAACAGAGTCATTGATTTATTGTCCACTCACGCAAAAGTAAGGGCAAAATCGACAAAATCAAATGGTAGTTACTGAGTTTTACTATTCACTCAAGCAAACAAAATAGTAATCGAAAAAAAAAGTGGTTAGGGAGAAAATTTGGAAAAACAATGGTAATCGGGAAAAAAATGGTTAGGGGTAAAATGGGAAAAAAATAATTAGGGGAAAAATAGGAAAAAAATATGGTTAGGGGCCAAATTGAAAAAAAAAATATTTAAGGGCCAAATCAAAAAAAATAAAATGATGAAAAAATCAAAATTGGTGAGAGGAAAAATTGAAAAAAAAAAATTGGTGGTCATGGCTACTGTTCACTCACATTTATAAAAAACATGGTTAGGGGCAAAATTAAAAAAAAAATGATTAGGAAAAAAATAGGAAAACAAATATAGTTAGGGGCCAAATCGAAAAAAAAATATTTAAGGGCCAAATAAAAAAAAATAAAATGATAAAAAAAATAAAATTGGTTAGGGGCAAAATTAAAAAAAAAAAAAGTTGGTGGTCATGGTTACTGTTCACTCACATTTATAAAAAATATGGTTAGGGGCAAAATAGAAAAAAAATGATAGAAAAAAATGGTTAGGTGAGAAATAAGAAAAAAAATGATATATATATATATATATATATATACCCAAATAAAAAGAAAGAAAGCAGAAGGAAATAAGATAAAGAAAAAAGATTCTTTAATTGGACGGTTGGACAAATTAGATTTGACTTTGGAGCCTAAAAATAACTGGGATTGTGATGTTTGTCTGCTCATCTGTAAAAATTTTAAAAACAAACATGGTACTCCCGTCACTACAACCTAGTTCCTACTGGTCTTTGAAAATGATGTACGTTCAAGACAATGACCCTGCTAGAAAATGTCTCTAAATTATTGAAGGATTTTTATAACTCACACTACGGATAGGGGTGAGGTAATTAAAGTTGGGACAAAATTTTGTATGAATTAGCCTAATTTAATAATTAAAAAAAATAAAAAAGAGTTGATGGGGGTAAAATTCCCACTCACAGGTCGGTCTAAGTATGGAATATCGCCAAAAGGATCACATCGTTATATCATCAATATAGTTCTGATCGCCCATCGAATCAACAGTTGCTCACCTCGCCAATACATGCAAGTGCATACCATTCTCCAACTCGCCAATAGACGAGATTGATTACTCCGCCTGTTCAAAGATCATATCCACAAGGACTCCACTTCCATAAGGGGTCTGCCTCCATAAGACTCATTCTCAACTACGTTGCCTATAATTGCGAATTACTCTCTAAATGACAACTTCCTATTTTATCTCTGATATCCACGGGATCTCCTTCCATACTAATCCTTCTGACGATCTCGCCGTGAACTTCTCGAATGGCTTTCCATTTTCCACCTATATAAAGGCCGCTCCCCTCATCATAATGAGGTATGACTGAACCCTTTGCATACTCACACTGATAGCTCTGTTTTCTTATTGCTTAGCTTATCCTCGCCTTGGTCTGATTCGCACGTCGGAGGAATTTTGAGCAGCCTCGCCCTGGCCGATCACGTTTGTTCATCTGTGTAGGACGCCTCAATTGTTGCCGAGGTTAAAAACCAAGATCCACATCAATTTTGACTGTTGATTGCTCGCCCTAAATTTCTACCACAATAGTTTGGCGCCGTTTGTGGAAATGACATTTCTCAGCTTTCTATAATCCAGACCAAGTACCAGCAGCCCTTTGGATAACATAGCTCACTCCATGGCCAATAGGGATGGCAATGGCGCAAGGCCCGAGGTTGGTAATACCATTCCCGATCCCCAAAAGTTTTTCAATCCCCATCCCCGCGGGGAATTTGTTAGACCTTACCGGGACTGGGGATCCCCGCTCCGAATTCGAACCCAGAAAAAAAAAGAGGCAAATCACAGCAAATCTGATCAAACAAAAGATCAAACAACAACATAGACAAGCAGATCCAAGGTGAGATCGAGAGAATTTGGAAAGGGACTCAAGTCATTGAAGCCGTCTTCGACGAGGTATAAAGGTGGCCATCCAATTTGTAGGCAAACTTGTTGGTGGTGGTAGGGAGATTTTGGAGGCACTGAGAGGCGATGCTCGTGAAATTGCCCTTGACCCCACCCCACCATTCGTCTTCCTTTTTGTTTCTCTCTCTGTTGTGGTGTGACCCGGTCTAGGGCAATTTTGGAGAGAGAAAGAGATAGTCGTGTTGTTTTTGAATATCAAGGCTCTAGGGCCAAATGGTAACCAAGGCTCATTTTGCTTATAAGAAGCCCAAAATTGTACAATGCATAGGGCCCAATTCATGAATACAGGCCCATAAGGATGGGCTGGTCCAAATTTGGAGTGGTCATGTTTTATGTAAGCCCAGTTTGAGCAACGAGTTTTTTTTATTTTTTTATTTTTTGGGTTATTGATTTTTTTAGTGATTTGTTTATGGTTTTGGGGATTTTTCGGGGATCAGGGTGAGGATATACCAAACTATCCCCGCTCCATCTCTGATTTTTTTTTTTATTATCTTCGATCCCCCAAAATTCACCTTGATCGGGGCGGGGTAGAGCGGAGCAAATTTTCATCCCTAATGGCTAACACTAGCCAAGCTCTAGATCTAAAGGGGCTCCACCATGAGATGCACAGCATTGCCGAGCAAATAAGAATCATGAATGAAAACAATGCCTACTTGATACAACACCTCGCCACAACCAATCCACCACCTCCAGTAGCACCCATCCTAGAAGGATTGGATCGAACACGCCATTTTCATTGGTCAAGCGATGACGAATCTCAAAGTCACCAAAGTATAGGCCGAGGGCGTTTGAATAGAAATCTGCAACGTCGATTATCGAGTCCACGCCCCAAGTGAGAAAGAAGTCTTATTATATCGGAATCTCGGTCTTCAAGATGAACTAATAAAATTGAAGGTGATAAAACCAGGAGAAGAGAGAGGTCGCCTCGCCGAGATGATTGAGCTCCCAAACGGTGAAACAAATCGACCACCCAGAAGATCAGAGACAGAGACACCGTATTAACACCATCAACACTGGTGTGAACGCATCAGTCATTGTGGATGCTTTAATTAAGAAAACCGAACCTCCGTTCATAAATAGAGTACTGAAGGTCGGAGTCTTCTCCATATTCAAACCATCATCCTAGCTCAAAGTTTATGAAGAGAAAATAGATCCTATGGACTACCTGGATTCGTACAAAAATTTAATGTCACTCCAAGGATACTCTGAAGAGATAATGTGTAAAGCTTTCTCTGCTACCTTGAAGGGGCCGACGAGGTCGTGGTTCAGAAAGTTGACTCCGGAAACCATTGACTCGTTTGTCGACCTAAGCAAGCTTTTTGTCGCCAATTTTGTGAGCTCTCGAGTCAGGCAAAAGAACCCCTCCCACCTCTTCACCATTCACCAGAAGGAAAGTGAGAGTTTGAAAGATTATGTTAAGCGGTTCAACTAGGCTATCTTAGAAGTAGACGAACACAGTGATAGGGTGGTGATCATGGTCATGATAGAAGGACTTCACTCAGGGCCACTATTTGATTCTCTCTTCAAGAATGTCCTTGAAACCTTGTCAAGTCTCTAGAGCAAAGTTGACAAGTACATTGCTATAAAAGAATTAGACGAGGCCAAGCGAAAGAGGCGAGCAAAAGAGATGACTATAAGAGGAAGGAACCTAATACTAGGCAATCTAACTATAACGACGAGATGAAGAACAAAAGATCAGATCGAGACTTGAGGCAGAGAATTAATGACAGGCGTCCTCACATTCCACCTCGTCACCCTGACCTAGTCTTGCCACCCCTCAACGCCCCCATTGCCCAGGTGCTTACAGAGATTAAGTACGAAGAATTCATCAAGTTGCCTAGAAAAATCAAGACCGACCCCTAAAAAAAATAAAAATAAAAATAAAAATATTGTGAGTTCCACCGAGACCACTACCATAATACTGAGGATTGTTTCCAACTAAAAGAGAAGATAGCCGACCTAATCAAGAGAGGATATTTGAGAAAGTATGTTATTGATCGCTCGCAACATGACTCACCAGAAAGGTGGTATGGTGACAACAGATCCACAACAGGGGATATACAAGTAATATATAGTGGGATTTAGATCAGGAGAATGCTCAAGCTCGTCTCGAAAAAAAAACACCAGGAATGCTAATGGGCGAGCTGAGGAAGAGGTTTATAATCTCTCCTCACCTACAGTAGGAACTCACTTGCCTATCACTTTCAACAACGATGACGTAAGAGGCTTATACCTCCCTCATGATTATGACTTGGTCATCTTTGCTGTCATTGCCAATTTCAACGTGCAGAGAATCTTGATTAAAAATGGGAGTTCTACGGATATCTTGTTTGTCTCAGCCTTTGACAAAATAAAAATTGGGCAAAACAAGCTTCATCTTTTTCATAGCCATTTGGTCAAATTCGGAGGAAATGCAACACAACTGCTTGAATGGATCAAATTTCCAGTAACGTTAGGGACGAAGCCCCACCAGACCACTGTATGACAAAATTTTATTAGATTGCCTTTTGCCCTACAATACGATTCTAGGTCGCCCAACATTTGGAGGAATTAAGTGAATCACTTCAACCTATCATCTGATGATGAAATTTCCTACTTTAACAGGGATAGGCGAGGTGAGGGGCAATCAAAAAGTTGTCAGGCAGTGCTTCATCTTTGCCATGAGGGCTGAATCTTCTTCTAAGTCCAATGCTCAATAGCAATTAAAGATCGACAATGCTGAAATAAAGGCATTAAGAGATGAGGTGGAAGAGGTTACCCTTACTAATCCTAGAGAACAAAAAACACCAAGCCTCTAGAAAAAGTTGATCCAATCTCCATACATCTTGATTATCCAAATCGCCATGTTATGATCAGGACCGAGCTGACTGAGGAATTGCAAAGTGCTTTGGTGGAATTTTTGAAGAAAAATTATGATGTCCTTGCAAGGTCTCAAGGCGATGTTCTAGGAATAGATCCCCATGTCGCGCATTCACAAGTTGTTTACAAATCCTGATCACCATCCAGTTTTCCAGAAACAAAGAAAATTTGCCTTACAATACGATCCTAGGTCGCCCAACATTTAGAGGAATTAAGTGAATCACTTCAACCTATCACCTGATGATAAAATTTCCTACTTTAACAGGGATAGGTGAGGTGAGGGACAATCAAAAAGTTGTCAGGCAATGCTTCATCTCTTCCATGAGGGCTGAATCTTCTTCTAAGTCTAGTGCTCAATAGCAATTAAAGATCGACAACGCTGAAATAAAGGCATTAAAAGACGTGATAGAAGAGGTTACCCTTGCTAATCCTAGAGAGACAAAAAACACCAAGCCTCTAGAAAAAGTTGATCCAATCTCCATACATCCCATTTATCCAAATCGCCATGTTATGATCAGGACCGAGCTGAGTGAGGAATTGCAAAGTGCTTTGGTGGAATTTTTGAAGAAAAATTAAGTTGTCCTTGCATGGTCTCAAAGCGATGTTCCAGGAATAGATCCCTATGTTGCGCATTCACAAGTTGTTTACAAATCCTGATCACCATCCAGTTTGGAAGAAACGAAGAAAATTTGCCCTACAATACGATCCTAGGTCGCCTAACATTGGGAGGAATTAAGTGAATCACTTCAACCTATCACTTGATGATAAAATTTTCTACTTTAACAGGGATAGGCGAGGTGAGGGGCAATCACCTCGAAGAAAAATTTCCTATTGTCAGGCAGTGCTCTCAGTCATCTGAAGTTTTAGAGAGAGAAACTCTCGGGCGTTTCTTCCTTGGGAGATTCTGCTGCTTCGGTGATTTCATTGGGATTGTTCTTGCATCTTCGTATGAGTTTCATCACGTTCTTTGATCATTTATCACAAGAAACGTATTAAAGCTTGGTGCTGAAAATAGATTTGGACACTCATAGATTCTTAGATCTATTTTGAACGCAGGCCTTGTTCTTGAAGAATTGGAGTTGTTATACGCTGACCCTTATTTGTTGGGTGAGGGGTTCTGATCTATGAGCAAAGACAAATGTGAAAAGCAAACCTTAGGGAGTTTCCTTCAAAAAATCTGTACGCACTGGGCTTGTTGATGGCTGGTATGTCTCTGCCCCATTTCTGTTTGAATTGGTTATGTGTTTCTGGTTCTACACGAAATTGATTTCCCCATTTGCAAGTGTTTGAAACTCAAGTTTTTCTTATTTTTTTGAACATTTGGGTTCCAGATTTACCTTCTCTGGTCGTTTTTTCTGGATTATCTCTGTTTGTGTTGATACTTTCTGGAATTTGTTGTTGGTCTCACGAAATTACAGTTGGGCCTGTTATTTTGCCCAGTAGCCATTGATAAAGCTCCATGCCTTAGTGCTATAATTTTGTTGTAATGACAAAGAACAAAAAAAGACACAAACATGGGAATGCAAGCCCATTTGTCTCTGTCTTGGTAACTACAGATGTTATTACTAAAACAAAGGAAAGCTGTGGAAATGGACCAGCTGTAAATGTTGAAGAACAGAGTGATAAAAGCTTCTGTGATGGAGGAACGAAAGATATTGTAAATTCTGAAGCTGACATTGAGACCCCTAAAGAGCATAGTGAAGTTCCTGAGCTATGCCCTAAAGGAGATGTCCCAAAGAAGCAATCGGAAACTACCTCGCATACTCTGGGAGAGGAGGATTCTTTTAGCACGCAAAGTGTTCGACAAAATGCCAAGGTGAATCCGAGAAATGCCCAATGTGAATCATCTGTCGCGGGAGAGGATAGGGACATGGGGAAAGCCACTCAGGAGGTAAACAAAAGACCTTATGTAAGCCTTTTTTCAAAAAATAGGCTCCCATCCAAAGGTAGTGATTGGACTACAAAATTGTAGTCCAAGAGCCGCTAAATTACCCTAAGTTGATCATAGATTAGTTTAATTATGTCTTTTTACTTTGATACATACTCAAACTCGTGTCTGAGTTCATTGTAGGTTAATGTTGATAAAAATGAAGAATTGGAGCCATAAAAGTACAACAGAGTGCGGGCACGTATATCGAGAGCCATCATTAAAAACTATCTTAAAGAAAAGTATTCATTCGTATTTTGGAATGGAATGAAAGATAAGCCGTTGAAAAGATCTCACAAAATTATGCAAATTCACGTCTAATGAGCGTCGCGAGATATGGACTCTAAGAGCTTCAAAATAGACTGAGAAGAAAAAAAAGAAGAAAAAGTCGAAGATGGCTCAAAATATATATCTTTTGAACGACGAAAAATAAAAAATTTGAGGAGTTCGAATGATGGCTTGAAAAATAGAAGAAAATAAGATTTTTTTCTTAGAGTTCGAACCCTCTGTGCAGCATTCGAAGATACTGAAAGTTGGAAAATGGGATTTTGTCTTAGGGTTCGAACCCTCTGTTCAGCGTTCGAACTCACAGAAGACTGAGAATCTGCCACAGGCTTTAAAGTTCGAACTCCAAAAATAGGCATAAACTAGCGTTCCAATGCTAAGAAGAAAAATTCATAAATTGCTCTTGGCGTTCGAACTCTAAAAATACAAAGGAATCAGCATTAGAACTCTAGAAGATTTTGCTGAGAAACTTATCCCGGTATTTTGGTCATAACTTCTTACTCTGATGTCCGATTGATCTGATTTTTGATGCGTTGAAAAGAATACTTTAAGTTATACAAATTTACCTGTAATAAGTATTGTCTAAATCGATCTCTAAAGTAGTAAAAATCGAGCTGTAATAGATGAATAAAAGTTTTGTCTTAGGGTTCGAACTCTGGTCGACAAGGCATGTTGAGAGTTCGAACTCTATGAAGAAAAATTCAGCATTTGCACTTGGCATTCGAACTATGATCGGCAAGGTATTTTGAGGGTTCGAACTCTAAGAAGAAAACTGGACAGGAATCCTAATCCCGCTAGGACTCAAATTGTGTAGCCTATATATACTTCCTTACAGTTTTGTGAACGGGAGACATTATTTTTTAGGGTTTTTTATAGCCTACTAGATTAGTTTTTTATAGTTTTCAATAGTTTTGTAATTAATTACATTCGATTTACGTTTCATCAATTAAATTTATATTTTTTTTCAATTACGCACGTTGTTCTATTATTTTTTTTTAGCATTAATTTACGTTTTTTAATTTTTAATTATTCATATCAGTGTTCATACTTCATAATGTTTTCATTTAGTTATTTATTTTAATTACACTCGAGATCGATTGTGAAGATCGATTGGGGATCGAGGATGAACAATGGAGGTAAAATATTATTCACCGTTAGATCTTTCTGATTTTTATTCTTCTTCTTCTTTATTCTAAATACTTTCGAAAACTTGGGCATCCTATTATGTTCGGTAACACATATGAGTGAATTGTTGATTCAGTATATACGCTGCCTTGTAACGTTTATGCGTGCGTTGGGTTCAGTATATGTGCTGCGCGAATCGATGATGTACGTCCATGATTAAAACAACCAGATTTATTTTAGAAATTGAAGTTTGTAAGAACAAGTGTTTTTTAAAATCTAAATCTTTTGAATCCGAGACTCACGACGTAGTCGAAGGATTGGAGTTATACTAAGCCTCCATTGGAATTCCGAGAAACTCGATGGATTGGATCAATTGATTCTGAGTTGTTTTTAATATAAATTTTAAATCAGTTTTTATTGCTTTCATAATTTAGATTTAGTTTAATTAATCAACCTAAATACACGATTTTTCTTTTTTTTTCTTTTTGAAGCATTAGCTAGAATTACGTTAGAATTGCATCATAGTATTTTTAGTTATTTTGCGTTCACCTTGGCATTGCTCCTCGTGGGATCGATACTCGTACTTTGAGTTTATTACTATTTCGCGACCCATACACTTGTAGTAAGGAATTCACTTCAAGAGCGAAGACAGGTAGCAAATTGAAATTTTTTGATCTAGAAGATGGCCCAATCAAGTTAACTGAGGAAGACATTCAAGGCTCGGATTGGCCTTGGGAAAGATGCCTAGTTGGCTATTTTAGGGAGAAATTCCCATGGAAACAAGCCTTGAATCAGATAGTTGCCTCATGGAAGGTTTACCCTTTCATTCAGTTCCATGGGAGCAGATGGATTATTTTTCGATTTGCCTCAATAGAAGATCAGATCAGGGTCCTGGAGAATGGCCCCTACATAATATACGGAAGCCTTTTGCTGCTGAAGTCAATGCCAAAATACTTCAGTTTTAGGAAAGAAGATATTAGTTCCTTTCCAGTTTGGGTTCAGTTGAGGAATGTCCCCATAACCTTGTGGAATTCAATGATTTTTGGGAAAATCTGCTCAAGGCTTGGCAGACCTATCCATATAGACAATTTGACTACGCATAGAGGTAGAGTCACTTACGCCAGATGTCTCATGGAGGTTGACATGGCAAAAGAGTTGGTTCATTCTGTCACATTGCAGATGCCAGAGGGAGGGGAGCATGAGCAAATGATTTACTATGAAAATCTTCCCAGATACTGTTCCCAATGCAAGGTAGTGGGGCACACAAAGAAAAATTGCAAGTGGAAGTTAAATAACTCCAATAAGGCAGCCGATATCGAACAGTCTGGGCAGGTTATAGCCGAGGGTAAGAAGGGGCAACATGAATGGGTTATAAAGCAAGCAAATACCCCCAAAAGTATCCCTGCAATAGTGGAAGCAGTTCATGTCCCAGACAACCCCAATATTCTGGAAAGCATTCCAGAAATCCTTGAGAATGAGGTTATCCTGGCACTCCCCACCAAAGATTCTCCAATGCAACCCCCAACTAACCCAGTGCAGTTGGGAGGTGATATATATTGAGCAGGCCAATCAAATTGCTAGTGAAGAGTTGAAAAACAAGTTGCAGTAGGTTAGCAAAGTCCAAAATGATAGCTCAACAGTCAGTGGAACGAGGAAGGGACTAGTTTAGATTGCTAGAAGACATGCCACAGTTAACGCAATTGTGAAAGCTCCAGACAAGGCTTCCTCTTCCAATTCCAATCTCTCCTTAGCAAAAGGAGAGGAAAGGAAAAAAAAGGAAAAAGGAAACAAAGGGAAAATCACCTTAGCAGAATTTTGTGCGGGTATGGGGGAAGTCTCCCCTAATCCTCCTTGTCAATGATCCTTTCCTCATGGAATATCAGAGGTCTAAATAGTCCTCTGAAGCAGAACGAGATTCTGAAGCATGTGAAGAAAAACAAGATAGCAGTCATGGGAATCCTTGAAACTAAGCTTGATCAGCATAGTTTAAGAGGATTTATCAATAGAAAATTCAAAAGATAGAAAGTTGCAGAGAATTTTTAGCACAACCCCAATGGTAGAATTTTGATAATCTGGCAAGCAGACAAAGTGGATCTAGATGTTTTAGAAAGCAACGCGCAAGCCATACACTGTGTGGCATCTTGTAAGTCCACTTCCACCATGTTTGCTGTCAATTTTATTTATGCTTTCAATACTATTATGGGGCGAAGGCCCCTTTGGGAAAATCTGAATAACTTTAATGCTTCCCTTGAGCTCCCTTGGCTTCTTTTGGGAGACTTTAATAATGTTCTCAGCGACGAGGAAAGAGTAAATGGTCTCCCAGTCAGCGCATATGAAACCAGAGACTTTAGGGAATGTTGCTTTGATATGGGAATTTTAGATTTGAGATACACTGGAGTCTCCCACACATGGTCCAATAATTCAATTTGGAGCAAACTGGACAGAGCCATGGTTAATACCAGATGGATTCAAGATGGGCTGACAACTCAAACAAACTTTGGCCTCCCAGGGAAACACTCAGATCACTCTCCATGTGTTGTGTCCCTTTTTGGAGATATCGATTGAGGGGTCAGATCCTTTAAATTCTTTAACATGTGGGCTCAACATGAGAGTTTTATAGACATGGTTAGCAACAGCTGGAGTATGCAAGGGATGGCACAGCTATGTATAGTTTATGCAAAAAGCTCAAGGCTCTTAAAGACCTATTAAAGGCTCTCAACAGACAAAATTTCTCCCATATCTCAACTCAAGCAGAGTTTGTAGAAGCAGAGCTTTGTCAAGCCCAATAAAAATTGCATGACAATCCAAGGGACACCAGCCTTCAAAGAGCAATCCATGAGCTTAGGGTGAAATCCAACAAGATGGCCGAAGCGGAAATGAGTTTCTGTTCTTAATTAGCCAAAGCCAAGTATCTAAAAAACAGCGACAAAGGAACCAGATTCTTTCATGATTTGATCAAGAGCAACAAAGTAAATAACCAAATTATTTCCCTGACCACGGCAGAGGGGGTTGCCACCACTTCCCCCAATCAGGTTAGCTCTTTATTTATTGAATACTATAAGAACCTGCTAGGGACAAAAATTCAGTGCCCGAGGATGGAAAGAGAAGTGCTTGCAGAGGGTCCAATGGTTCAGGAAGAGCAGAGCATTCTCCTCACTCGGCTAGTTATGGATGAGGAAATCAAGACAGCCCTCTTTGGGATTGGAGATGACAAAGCTCCGGGGCCAGATGGATTTACTGCCTGTTTCTTTAAAAAATCATGGAGTATCATAGGGGCAGACGTATGTGCAGCAGTGAAGGAATTTTTTAGATTGGGGCAGATCCTCAAACAAATCAATCATGCAACAATTGTTCTAATTCCCAAGTCTGGGAATGCTTCAAAAGTTGAAGACTTCAGACCCATTGCTTGCTGCAATGTGGTCTACAAAATAATTTCCAAGATCCTTGCTTCGAGGCTTTCCCCCATTCTAGAAAATTTGATTGACCCTGCTCAGTCGACTTTTATGCCTAATCGTAGCATGACAGAAAATATTTATTTGGTTCAAGAGCTAATGAGGAAATATTGCAGAAAAAGAATTTATCCCCGTTGCATCATGAAAATTGATCTTTGGAAAGCATACGACACAATAAATTGGGTTTTCCTAGAGGACATGCTCTCGGAAATGGGCTTCCTAGCCATGTTTATAAAGTGGATTATGCAATATGTCTCAACTACATCTTATTCCATATGCATAAATGGATCGTTGCACGGTTTCTTCAAGGGTCAAAAAGGGCTAAGGCAAAGAGATCCGCTGTCCTCTTTCCTCTTTACAATTTGTCTAGAATTCCTATCAAGGAAAATGGGAGGATTAAAGAGAAATTAAAAGTTTAATCATCATCCCAAATGTAAAGACCTAAATATCACCCATCTTGCTTTCGCCGATGATCTTATTCTTTTTGCCAGAGGGGACATCACTTTAGTGAGATATAGCATGGAGTGTCTGAAGAAATTTGGGGAATTCTCTGGGCTGAGTATCAATTCGATCCAATCCAACATATTCATGGCTGGCATAAACAGAGGAGATATGGAAGAGATTAAAGCCATAATAGGATTCAATATGGGCACATTCCCATTCTGATATTTGGGCATTCCAGTTGCTGCATCTAGGCTCACCATCGAACAGTTCAACCCATTAATTTCTAAAATCTCCGAATATATCAGCGCATGGACAGGTGCCAACTTGTCATACGCTAGAAGAAGTGAGCTAATTAGATCAGTCCTTCAAGGGGTAGAATGTTTCTGGCTGTCAATCCTCCTTATCCAAACAAGAGTAAGGGATAAAGTTATATTTTTATGCAGAAATTTCTTGTGGGGAGGAAAAACTACAAGTTCCAAAAAGCCGTTGGTAGCGTGGAATGACATCTGCAAGCCAAAGCAAGAAGGCGGCTTGGGATTCATTGATTTGCAAGCCTGGAACATAGCTCTGTTGTCCAAATTCATGTGGAATCTTCAAGGAAAAAAAGATTCGCTATGGGTAAAATAGGTGAATCAAGTATACATAACCCCCCCCACTTTCTGGGAGTATGTCTCAACAAAGCCAGACTCCCAGATGATACGGCAGCTGGCCATAATCAGAGACAATATAATAATTCGAGAAGGGACTGATATGCTAGCTCTGAGCAGATTAAATCAATGGGCAGATTCAGGCAAATTCAACGTTAAAGCTTGCTATGAGTTCTTCCGGCCCAAAGGTCCGAAAGTCAGTTGGGCAAAAGTTGTTTGGCATTGCACCATCATGCCGAGACAATCCTTCATATTATGGCCAAGCATGAAGGAACGACTTATTACAAGAGAGAAAATGATAGATCAAACAAAAGATACTTCGTGCATTCTATGCGGGGACTCAATAGAATCTGTAAGCCATCTATATTTTCACTGCAGAACAGCGAATTAGATATGGACAGAGATCAAGCAATGGCTGGGCTTTTCCAGGGCTTTAACAACCCACAAAGCAGCAACTAAATGGATTATAAAAGAAGCCAGGGGCACAGGAGTTCAAGCAGTCGCAAAAAAGCTAGGATTCGCAACCACTGTTTACTGTATTTGGAAACCCAGAAATCTCAGGATTTTCGAAGGCAAAGTTCCTCATACACCGAACATCATAAGGGATATTAAACTTCAAGTATACAGGGGCCTTCAAGGGAATTTCCCAAATATCTGAGATATTTGATGAATATGCATTCTTATTTGCCTGTATTGCATGATTAGCCATGTTGGCTTTGCTTTGTCCGTTTGCTCTGTGTTTTTATGGGTTGAATTGTAGGGGCTTTAAGGTAGTGGCAGACAGATTTTGTTTTGTAGTTTTGGCCAAAATATTTAGCCTTTTGATCATCTCTCGAGCATGCTCGGAGAACCTGTATAGTTTACTTTCTGATTAATATATTTACCTTTGGATCCAAAAAAAAAAATTGTCAGGCAGTGCTTCATCTCTGCCATGAGGGCTGAATCTTCTTCTAAGTCTAGTGTTCAATAGCAATTAAAGATTGTCAACGCTGAAATAAAGGCATTAAGAGACGAGGTGAAAGAGGTTACCCTAGCTAATCCTAGAGAGATGAAAAACACCAAGCCTCTAGAAGAAGTTGATCCAATCTCCATACATCCCGATTATCCAAATCGCCATGTTATGATCAAGACCGAGCTGACTGAGGAATTGCAAAGTGCTTTGGTGGAATTTTTGAAGAAAAATTATGATGTCCTTGCATGGTCTCAAGGCGATGTTCCAAGAATAGATCCCCATGTCTCCATTCACAAGTTGTTTACAGATCTTGATCACCATCCAGTTTGCCAGAAATGAAGAAAATTTGCCCCAGAATGCCTGAAAGTCATAAAGGAAGAAGTAGCTAAGCTTATCAAGACCAATGTCATCAGGGAAACTCACTATCCAGATTGGCTCGCCAACATTGTTGTTGCCCCTAAGAAAGGAAAAAAGTAAAGAGTATACATTGATTTCACCGACCTCAACAAGGCCTGTCCAAAAGACAATTTTTTTTGCCAAAAATAGACCTGATCATGGATGCAACCTCCAAACATGGATCTTCTCAACTTCATGAAGGTCTTCTCCGTTTATTACCAGATTAAGATGCATCTGCCCGACGCGGAGAAGACTTATTTTATCACGGGGAGATGATTGTACTATTACAAAGTCATGCCGTTTGGATTAAAGAACGCTGGGGCGACGTACCAAAGATTGATCAATAAGATTTTCAAGAAAATGATTGGAAAGACGATGAAAGAATACATAGACGACATGCTCGTCAAAAGCCTCAAAGCCGCTAATCACATCGCCCACCAACATGAAGCCTTTAGTGTCCTAAAGAAGCACCGAATGATGCTAAACCCTTCCAAATGCATCTTTGGTGTCTCCTAAGAAAAATTCCTTGACTTCCTTATAACTAAGCATGGAATTGAGGCAAACCCAAATTTAAGCTTTACTTGCAATGAGCTCACCTAGGAACATTCACGAAGTGCAGCAGCTAACTGGGCGAGTAGTCGTCCTTAATAAATTCGTCTCTAAATCAGCTGACAAGTGCCTACCATTCTTTAAAATTTTGAGAAAGAATAAAGTTTTCTAGTGGACAAACTAGTCTGAGATAGCATTCCGACAGCTAAAGGAGTATCTTGGTTCACTACCCCTGCTCACAGTTCCTAATACGGGTGAGGAGCTTGTAGTATACTAGTTCATCTCGTCAACATCCATGAGTGCAATTGTTATCCAAAAAGAGGACAAAGTCCAGAAACCAATATACAATGTTAGCAAAGTCCTCATGGGAGCCGAGACCAAATACATAAAAATTGAGAAACTCACATTTGCCCTTCTAATCACCGTCAAGAAGTTTTTCCACTATTTTTAGACACACCTTATTGTTGTATTGACCGATCAACCTTTAAAGAAGATTCTCCAACGATCTGACACCTCGGAAAGACTCCTCAAGTGGTCCATTGAGCTAAGTGAGTTCCACATCGAATACAGACCAAGGATGGCGATTAAAGCCCAAGCGCTAGCCAACTTCATAGCTAAGTTCACACATGACATCGCTCTAGAATGAAAAACAACTTCCCCCGAGGTGGAAACTCCAAGAAAGAAGGAACAGGAAGATGATCTCTCCAGATGGAAACTATTTGTGGATGAATCAACCAATCAGCACGGCTGTGGTGTAATATTAGTTCTCCACACTCCATCAGGCGAACATATGGAATATTCCATTTGTATTGGGTTCAAAACCACCACAAAGAAGTTGGATATGAAGCTCTCCTTGCTGAACTTAGAATTGTAACAAAATTGGGAGTAAAATCCTTAGACGCATTCAGTGATTCCCAGCTCGTAATAAGTCAGGTCCAATGGGATTACCTTGCCAAAGATCTTTGGATAGTGGCCTAACTAGATGAGGTGAAAAACATATCCATAAAAATTAAAGACTTCAAAATTTGCCAAATTCCTAGAGAAAAGAATAAGAAGGCTAATGCCCTCGCCAACCTTGCCTTAGCCTTCAATTTCATCTCGGACAGAAGTATATCTATGGAATTCTTGCAAAACCTAAGTATTGAGATCGCCAAATTCATTTGTCAAATAGAAGAAGGTCCAACATGGATGGACGATATCATTGCATACCTTCGGGATGTAACATTGTCGTCAGACAAGCTCTGAGCTCATCAAGTTCAATATCGAGATGCTATATTTTGCCTTCTCCATGGAATTTTGTACAAAAAATCTTTTTAAGGGCCACTCCTAAGATGTCTCCGACTAGAAAAAGTAAATTATGTGTTGAAAGAAATTCATGAAGGCATCTTCAAAAATCACTCAAGGGCAAGGTCACTTATCAGGAAAGCGGTTCGTTAAAGATACTTTTGGCCTCAGATGGAATGAGATGCGGCAATGTATACCAAGAAATGTGACAAATACCAGAGATTTGCTCCAGTAAGTCATCTCTCTCACACCGAGATGGTGCTAATGACTAGCCCATGGCCATTTGCTTAGTGGAGTATAGACATACTTGGACATTTGCCTCAAACTCCATTGTAAAGAAAGTTCTTGATTGTCGCCATAAATAAGTGGATAGAAGCAAAGCCTCTCGCCAAACTCACTGAGAAAAACATCAGAAATTTTATATGAAAAAACATCATTTGTAGATTTGGAATTCCCAAAGTCATCATCTCGGACAACGCTAGGCAATTCGACAACGACGGATTCAAGTAGTTCTATTTGGACCTCGTCATTTCCCATCATTTCTCCTCGCCTGGTCATCCTCAAGCAAATAGTCAAGTGGAAGTCACCAACCAAACAATCTTGAGGAATCTAAAAGCAAGGTTAGAAAAATCGAAGAGTGAATAGGTGAAAGATTTACCAAGTATACTCTGGGCGTACCATACAACAAGCAGAATTCCTATGGGTGAGACACCATTCTCGATGGTATATGGGACAGAGTCAATTGTAACGGTGAATATAGGAATGCCAAGTTTCAGGACCTCAAATTTCGACAAGAAAAACAATGAATCTGAGTTGAGGCTTAACCTTGATCTCCTTGATGAAAAGAGCGAGTGAGCTGAGGTACGCCAAGCAGCCTACAAGCATCAAGTCGCTAGATACTACAACCAAAGAGTAATTCATAGATCATTCTTACCTGGTGACTTAGTCTTGAGAAAGGTCACTCTGTCTACAAAGGAGCTGAATGCCGGAAAGCTTAGTCCTACCTGGGAAGGTCCCTATAAAGTTGTCAAAGTATCTAGATCGGGAATATATTGACTAGAAGATATGAATGAAAATGCACTACCTCACCCATGGAACGCTGAGCACTTGAAGAAGTATTACCAATGAATTTGCTAGTCGCCATTAAAAGCAGATCCTCTGTGCAATATGATGTTACCAATCTTGAGTTCGCTAGAATTCCCATGTGTATGGTTTTAATCACCAAATTCTTTGTAGTGATTACCAAATCTCCATAAGTAATAAAAATTTTCTAGTACGATTTTATCTCCATTATTTGCCAAGTGAATTATATCGCCAATTCAGAAGATTTTATGTTGCCATTTTGGATGTCGCCAATATCAAAATCGTCCATTCATTATAAAATGATTCTTGATCGCCAATTTGGATATCGTCAATATCAAGATCGCCCATTTATAAGAAAATGATAAGGCGTCTTGATCACTGGAAAGTGGATTGCCTGATTAATTATTTCGCCATGGTTAGAATTAACGTTTGCATAAGAAAAAGCAAAGTGAACCCACCTCATATCCCCTATTAATCAAGCTCGCCGAGTTATGTGATCACCATAATTGAGTTTGAAGTTCACCTTATTAAGGTGAATAGACTTAATATATTCACCAAGTAATTGAATTCACCGATTGATCAAGTTTTAATTCGCCAATCGCCTTATTGGTAATGTCGACTGTCTCTCCGCTATTTCCTCGCCAAGGCAGTTTAATTCGTCAAAAAGACAATTTCTCATCGCCATTTAATTAAAGTTTTGATCGCCATAATTTGAGTTGATTGCCTTATTAAATTAACCATAACTGTTTAAGGGTTGCCAAATTTATTTTCCCAATTTAAGCCAAATATGCCTGGATGTATTTCGCCATGAGGATAAATTGGTTAATTCAGGTTATTTGATTGATCTTATTAAGATTGCTAGAACAATGTTGGTTCAAATTTACATCACCAATTCCTTGATATCGCCAATACACAGAAGATATGCCATAAAGTAAAGGGATTTTCATTCATTGAAGGGGGGAATTAAATCTTGCAAATACAAAAAAATACTAAAAATAAATTACAAGTATTTAAGGAGAGAGAGGGTTGGTATCCCTTTTATCCTCGTCTTTCTCTTGCTCCTTCTCCATCTTACCATTCTCCCCTTTGTTCTTCTTTTCCTCGACCTCAGCCTCTTCCAAGAAGATCTTGATCCATGTCCATGCCATATAGATTGATGCAGAGGTTGGGATAATGGTGAGTAAGCTGCCTCTTGCAGAAGTAAAATACTTAGAGTCCACGGATTCAACAACGTTCTCAAAATCCTTCGAGGACTTGAATTCCTCAATAGCTGACTTCTTGGCAAAAGCTCGTTGCTTCTCCAGTTCGGCCACCTCCGCTTCCAACCTCGCCATTTCCTCGTTTTTCTTTTTGAGCTCAGCCTCGGCCCTCTTTGCCTACTCATCAAACTCGACAAGAAGTTTTTCTAGCTTTATGGCCTGATTCTGATCTCGAACCATCTCAAGCTCAGCTAAGTCTGCGTAGGCAAATTGAAAAGTGGGGTCATTCCCTAAATCTCTTCTTCGGACGGCGAGGGAGGACCCAAGCACGATCCCCTACTACAAACAAGTTTCCATTAACGCCTTGAATCAATAAAAGCATGAAAATTAAAGTAAAAGATGAAAGTGAACAAATACCTGGCCAAGGATGTGGAAGAATTTGGTGACCACCTGATCCAAGGAGAGTTTATTCACTTTCTCCTTGTCGACGGGAAGGATTACCCCGGCCAAGATCTTTTTTGTCACGGAGGCATTCGCCATTGCGAAAGCTCCAGATCTCAGCACATCGCTAGGTCTGGTTGAGGTACCCTCCCCGGGGGCTACTGGCCGCCTGCTCGCCACTTTGTTGGGCTTGGTCTTTTTAACCTCGAGTGGTCGCATGGTCTATTTTCCCTTTTAGTAATCTGTTTTGCCCTTCTTATTAGCGAAGAGTCTGGGGCCTCATACTGAGGTCATTTTTCATGGATCAACACGCCTTGGTAGACGAGATGGCAGTCTTGGATCCCTCTTTCTCTTTTTTCTCATCCACCTTCTTGGCCCGCTTTGATAAACTAATTTTCTTTGACATAGCTGCAAAACAAAAAACCAACATCAGTCGATGAAAGAGGTAAAATACTTGAAATAGATGGAGATAGTACCATCCGATCTAAGCTTAAGAGGTAGTCCTGGGTCTGACCAGGACTCAGATCTAAAGTCCGAGCTGGAGCTCGAACTAGATGGTGCCAAACCTAATATGGGATCACAGACTTTTTCCCCTAACCATCTTAGCAAAGTCAGATTAGGAAGCCAAGGTAAAACCTTTCTCATTTCCTTCTCGATGGTTCCTATGTATTCTACCGAATCTTGAGGACTTTCACTTCGAGGATGGCAAGACTCGTCCTCATCACTCGAAATAGCAATGGCACCCTCTCCAGACTTGTCATTGTCCCCGCCACTAGATGAAATCTCAGCGCGGTCGGGGGTGAAAAACCGGTGAAACATTCTAGAATCAAGGACTACGGGAATGTTAAAGTATACACTCGGTCCTATTTTCTTGAAAATCTTTCGTGACCTTTTTCTTTAGTATCTATCAGAATGGGTAGCTTATTGCAATGTTTACCTAAAAATGAGCATTTGTTAGCATAAGGCGAGACAATGTACTTAAGAAAAATAGCGTGATAAGGAAATAAGGCTGACTTGGGACACCCCATGATCTCGGGACCCGTGGAACTCCTTCACCCCAAGTTTTTGTCTGGCTTTGCCTTAAAGTAAAGCTATCCCGAATTTGACTTTGGACTTTTGAATAAGGTGTAAAGGCACCTGAATTTGCTAAGGGACAGATGACGCCTATAGAATTGTCATATTACCAATACACAGACAACACATCGCCACGCATTGGGAGAAAGTTGGGCAGGACAAATGTTATAGAAGTTTAAAATTCTTCTGATAGTGGGGTGAATTTGGAAGCCTTAAACCGGCTGGGAGAACAACTTCATAAAAAGCTACCTCGCCCGGGCAGGTAGACAATATTGTCTCGCCCTCCTCAGGGATCCTAGTCTAGATCCCAGCTGGAAAGGAATAAGCTTCCCTCAGGCAATTTAAATTGCCTTGGGTCATGACATTAGTCTCCTTTTCAAGAGGAAAAGAAGTACTCATCTCGGGATCTTCCCTACGATCGGAAGAATCGTCTCGTAGGTGAGATTCCTCAAGAGGTGAGGAAGGAAGTTGGTTAACCTCGTCAGTCATGCATGATCTCTCTCTTAAATATTTGGATACCCAAGAAGGCAAGGAATCCTTTAATTTCTCTAAGTCTCCTACGTCGGAACTATTGGACATGCACTAAAGACTAAAAAATTGAAGATAAGATTAGCAATTAGTACTTACTGAAGGACAGGCAAAGGATTAGTGGCGAGCTAACTAGGGCAAGGTAAATGTCAAAGCAAGAGCAATAGTTTGATAGCAAAAACAAAAGTGTACAAATGACTGGTGGACCCCCCTATTTATAGGAAGCCCCCAAGGCGAAGATTTGTTTGCTCCAACTGCCTGGATCACACGACGTTTCGAGTTCCGAGATCGAAATGGCCATTCCCGCCAAAATATCATCCCGCCATTAATGCACTCTATACCACGTGGCAGTCAATGGAGGCGCGCCATCATTACATGCTCACATTATCAAGAGGTAGTTACTTGGTCTGTTACTCGAAGATCCCAAGTGTTTCACCTTGGCATCTCGAGTAAGAGGCTACTGATGTGGGGTAAAATTCTCACCCGTAGGTGGGTCTAAGCACGACACATCGCTTAAAGGATCACATCACCATATCATCAATATAATCCTGGTAGCCTATCGCATCATCAGTTGCTCACCTCACTAATATCTGCAAGTGCATACCATTCTCCAACTCGCCAATAGGCGAGATTGATTACTCTGCTTGTTCAAAGATCATCTCCACAAGGACTTCAATTCCATAAGGGGTGTGCCTCCATAAGACTCCTTCTCAACTACGTCGCCTATAATTGCGAATTACTCTCCAAATGGCAACTTCCTATTTTATCTCCGATATCCGCGGGATCTCCTTCCATACTAATCCTTCTAACGATCTTGCCGTGAACTTCTCGCACGGCTTTCCATTCTCCACCTATATAAAAGTTGCTCCCCCCATCATAATAAGGTATGACTGAAACCCTTGCATACTCACATTGATAGCTCTATTTTCTTATTGCTTAGCTTATGCTCGCCTTGGTCTGATTCGCACGTCGAATGGATTTTGAGCAGCCTCGCCTTGGTCGATCACGTTTGTTCATCTGTGTAGGATGCCCCAGTTGTTGCCGAGGTTAAATACCAAGATCTAGAGCAATTCTAACTGTTGATTGCTCGCTCTAAATTTCTACCACAACAAGAGCAAACCTTTTAAGTGCCAAACATAGACTACCATGACAACCATGTAGGTTTTTCATCTTTAATAAAAAAAATAAATTGTTTGATTAAATTAAATAAACATTTTTATATTTTTAATTCCCCTTGTCAAGAGAAACTGATACAGTATAATTTTTTTATCAAACTATTAAATAAGTTCACTAAAAATAAAAATTTCAAAAATGAATGCAATTAATTTTTTTTAAAAAAAATAATTCAAATAAAGACTGCAATTTAGCTTAGTTTTTATGGGGTCCACACAAAGGTTTACGATTTGAGCCATTCATTTGTAGGCTAAATAAAAAAAAAATCATTTATGCAAGTAACCAGGTTAGGTGATTGGTACACTAGTGTCCACGTGATCGAATTACAATTGTCTTCAAAAGAAATGACCTTTCATTTTTCTTTTAGAGAATAAACGGATTTTGATCTTAATGAATTTTAATTTTTTTTATGAATAATATTTTAGGTAAATTCTAGGGGATTAATAACTTGGATCATTTAACGTGGACTACAGACAAGACGTCTCCATTAATAATTATTGTTGCAGAAAATAAGACCAAATACAGGAATGGTGAATGCATAATTCAATTGGTCATTTTCAATGTCTTTCTCAAAAGAAAAAATCATATATTTATTTTTTGAAGTTTTCCA
>BRYE01000022.1:1802500-1805000 GCA_030159115.1 Actinidia arguta var. hypoleuca
TTGAGCTTTTGTAGAATTGTCGTTAGGCCAGTATTGAATTGAGCATATTCTCGTCGTATTGTATACTTTCATGCTTTAATTTATTTTTTAAGCGAACGTGGGAGTTCGGATAGTAGGAGATGGATTGGGTGAAGGAATTGAAGATTTAAGATTTTTGATAATTTTGTATTAATTATTTTAAAGACATTATAATATTAATATTTGAAGAATATTAAATATTTAAGACAAAATAGCAGTCTGATATGTGTATAAAGGAAAATATGATGATCATTGATTTAATTAACGTCCGGAAATCGGATCGTTACAGTATAGCAATTCCAAATGAAAAATGAAAAACTCAAGTCACATTTCAATATGAAATTTGAGATGATATATATACACATATTTTCACACACACACATATTTTCCTCCCCCACCACCACACACACACACATATTTTGCTCGAATTAATTGAGATAATGTTTTTTAATTTTTTTTGTTTTTGAAATTGGTTTTTAAATTTAACTATTTTAAAAATGTACCCATAATTGGGATAAATTCCTTGTGAAATAAGTGAAACACTGTGGACTGGGCTTAAAAGATGGGTGAACGGGTTCATGTTTTCTATTCTATATGATTAGGCCTTAGTCCAGGTCCATGAAAACGTTCGATACTCTCAATCTCAAAGGCCCATAAAAACATTTGCACTCCTCACAGCCCAGCCCAATAGTAATACAAGATTTAGGGGACACGAATATAGAAAGAGAAAAAAAAAAGCCATGCCAGAGATCAAGACCCAAGGCTTAGGGGACACGAATATGGAAAAAAGAAAAGTTATACATAGTAATACAAGATTTATGTAATTTACTTAATGCCGGTGACATCAAAGTCACGACAGCTCGACAAATATCATGCCATATGTTATAGTATATAACTATAATTACACGTATATAAAATTACTAAAACATCCTTACATGACTGCGAATTACGTGAAATCTAAGATATCATTGTAAAAGTTACTAAAATACCCTTATAATCTTAGATGAAATCTAAGATTATTTAATTTTCCAAATCAATAGGGAGTGTAAAGGATAAGGAAGGAGTTCCATAATAAATTGCTGATAAGTTGACAGGGTGTATCCATGTGCAATTGAGTGGTACTTTTTTTAAGGATAAGAATGATGTATCCAATCAGCACTTCCCCACACCCATGCTATTGTTGTAGCTTAGAAGCAATACTATATGCTCTTGTCCCATGCTGGTTGTTATATTGCAATTATGTTCATTTAATTTAATCGAGAGACAAAAGAATCGAGATAAAAAGAAGGGTGAATTTGCTCACTTTAGGCATTATTTATTTTTCAGAAGAAGGAAAACACGTAGTATTGAAAAACTTATCATTTGGTAAAGTTTTAAGAATCATTTATGCAGTATAAATTTTCAAAAACTATTTTTGAAAATGAAGATATTTTTTGTTTTTACATATTATTTATTTTTTAACGAAAATAATTGTTCAGGTTTTGAATATCTCTTTTTTCGTTGTTTTCTTAAAGATGTGTTCTTTACTAAAAAATCTCATAAAAAGTTTTAAAAATCGTCAATCAAAAACAACCACCAAAAGAAGAAATCTTTTAATTATTCGATCCTTATCTTTCTGAATATGATTAGTTTTTCTTCATAACTTATTCAGAGAAAAAACAAGTTTCCTTTTGTTTTACTTTAAGAAATCTTATTTTCCAATTAGTTTCCTTTACAATTCAGCTACCCTATTTTAGTTTTCCTTCATGTTCTTTTTTTTTTTGTCAAATGATCACACAACAAGTAATGAAGTTTCCTTTCCCCTTATTTTACTTTTAGCTCACATTTTTTTTTGCAAAAAAAATCCACAAATCAAATTCTGGACAACTGAAGGAGCCTCGGAATGAACAAAATTGCACTCTTGCTCTTACATTATTATTTTTTTTTATTGAATTCATGCTCATCTAGAATTTGCCACAACACCTCAAAGGGGATAGGATCTATGTGGGTCCTCAAATTCCCGTCTTTTATCAAATCCAGTTAGGCAAGTTTTTGGGCAATCTCTCTCTCTCTCTCTCTCAAATGTCATGGTCACATTGGGCTGTCCATGCACGCCATTTAACTGCCAATCCCTGCATCAAATGCATGGTGTGTTTGTTTGACTGTCAGTCACATTGGTGTTGGTTTTGTTTATTGTTTTTCTAGGGGGAATTTGGTGGGTGATTGATCATGGGTAAATTACTGAAATGTCCTTATTTCAAAATTTGATCAAAAAAGTTTCTCACACTGCTTAATGAGGGCAAAATTGTAATTCGATATTAGTATAACTTTTAAAAAAACTTTTAAATTCCACTGTAGTTTTTTTTTTGAGAAGCAACTCCAGCAGTTGTTAAATATTTTTTTAAAGTTTTGCCAAACATTCATTACGATTATTTTCTAGCCAAAAGTTGGTTTTGAAAAAATTGATAAAAGTTGTTGAGGTAGAAAATTGGGGCAAACAATC
>BRYE01000022.1:1810000-1812500 GCA_030159115.1 Actinidia arguta var. hypoleuca
TGTCAGAGAAGTGTGTAAAAAATAGTGTGTAACATTTTTTTTTTATTGGCTATTTTTTTTATCGGCAATTGTTTGTGTAACATTTAACAAAAAAAATCCTTTATTGTCTTTATTATTCAAAATTACAAAATAATTCTTTCATTTAATAATTCCTGAAACATATTAAAAAATTTGCACTATAATAACAAATATTAGAGTGTTTTTATCAAAAAATTACGTTGATCGGATAAAATTCAATAGTTGATCAAATAGATATATAATATTCATGTATGTCACACTCATATATTAAGTTATAAAATAGTGATAGCGTTATCACGATCCCAAATTTCATGTAAAACACTTGATTTATCTAACAGCCTCCTTTTTCCTATCATGAAAATAGTATTAAAAATAGACCTTTGATTGGTTGGAATTGTGAGTTGGATATTTGTTGCCATATGGATTTGAGTTGCATGTGACGGCCAGCTTTTGGAAAGTAGTTTTTTTATTTTATTATTAGTACTATTATTCTTAAACGAAAGAAACAGCTTTTGGAAACTGTTGGACCAGCATATTATTCCTTCTCCAAGATCTCTCCACTCTACCATTCTTGCTCATAGTTTTTGGTGGTAGGTTACTTGGTCCATCAGTTCACGTGGACCTAGCAGTGGAATAATGGAGTTAATCAACACAATTCATGATCAATCTAGTTGTGTTTTGGTGAAAAAGGACAAAAATTAATTGATGGAAAGATTATTTTGTTGGGTAAGAGCATCTTCATCGGTTAGAGCCATTTTAGCAGCGTCAGATTTGTATTTTGTCACTAAATTATTTTTTTGATTAATTACAGTGTCAAAATACAATTTTATGACTATTGTACTGTACTAGTTATTATGACATTTTGGCACAATCAACTCTCTTATCAATTTTTGGCCATTGAATCTTCTCTCCTGAAATATTTTGTAATCATAATGTCTTTTGTAATCACAAAAAAACAGGATTAATTATTCATTATATAACTACATAATATTTTTGTAACCATAAAAAAAATTGTACCGAACAAAATGACATAAATTTTGAGAAAAAAACTAATATATATGTATATATATATATATATATATATATATATATATATATATTGAGAAGTTTAAACAAATACCCCAAACGTTTCCTAATTGGGGAGCTAGTGAGCAAGTGGTACCATTGCTAGTTCAAGTTGCCACTTCCCGACGTCTGCCTTGCTGTATGAACCATTGGGAAGGGTCCATTATTGTTTGGACAATGAAAGTGATAGCATCAAGTCTATTCATCTTCACATTCTTATTTTCTTCAAGTTTATTATTATTTTTATTATCATGAATTTATTTAAATATCCATTATTACTTAAATATTTTTAATACATACAAGAATATTTAGATAAATTTATTGTAATAAAAATAAATAAAATATAATTAAAAAATAGAGAGTAAAAATGACATAACACTACTGGGATTTGGTCCAAAAGCATGGAGTAGTAATGGTAAGTTAACCATCACCAACATATCAGTAATCATTACTTCAATAATGAACTAACAAGGCCAACTAACATTGTATCGAGTGTTCTTAATCGAAATTATCACTATATTATGACTTTGGTTTTCATTGATTTGAAGTTTATATACATACATACATATATATATATATATATATATGTATTTATACATATAAAATTAATAAGTTACAAATATCTGAAGAAGATAAAAATAAAATCTTTGAGATATTTAAGTTAACTAACATAACTAGTTATGAGTCAGAAAGAGATAGGTCTGATAGTCAATATAACTCTGAAGCTAGTTCATCTAGTAACTACACTAGTGAAGATGAAGATATTAAAATAGGATGTAATGATAATTGTTGCCAGTTAAAGGTTATTACTAAACACCAGGAAGAAGAAGATGTTCTGATAGAGTTAATTAGTAAAATAGAGAATGAAGAGTTAAAAAGACAGTATATTAGTAAACTTAAAAATTTATGGAATGATAATAAACCTAGAAGTAGTAAACCAGTAATAAGCTTAAATAACACATTAGATAGATTTAAAAAAGATAAATAAAAAGAAGTAACCTTACAGGATTTACAATAAGAAATAAACTTAGTTAAAAGAGAAATAAAAGAGACAGTCATATTCCTCAACCCTGGCTTCGGAGTCAGCCAGTCCACAAAAATATTCATGATCCCATTGATTTGGTAAGTCAATTTTTTTCTCCTGGATGGCACTTCATTCCTCACCATCCAGACAAGTCGATTACCTTTTATAAGGACATTTTATTAAAACATCAGTCAGTTGCTTTTAAACCTATTTATGATAGAGTCAATAAAAGTAAAATTATTTACCATTCGATGTATATTCACAATATAGTGTCTCTTGATGAATGGGATCACCCTTCTTTGTTAAGAACGCTCCCTGGTCATTCTTTACAATATAATTATTATGATTATATGGAGTCCTGGTTCAAAGTCATTTTACACCAAAACGAGTCCT
>BRYE01000022.1:1835000-1837500 GCA_030159115.1 Actinidia arguta var. hypoleuca
CAACATCCCACTAATCTAATCGAACGAAGAGGATTACAAAGGAGGAAATCTAATCTCTCAACACAACTCAACTTTCTCAATTTTGTCTATGTCTTGCCTCTATTTCTTTAGTCTACTCTAACCCTAATTCTCTCTGTCCTTTATTATTTATAAAAAAAAACTAAGGTTAATAAAATAAACTGGGCTTGGACCCAAAGATGTGGATTGGACTCGACACTTATTTTCTTCTCTTCGCTCGTTCTATTCCAAATTGTTAACCCTAGTGTTTTATGGTTGAAATTGCAATCACTAGCTTATGGCTCTTGGGCCAAATTTGATGCTTTGTGTGATTTGGGACTGAGCAAGGATGTTTGTCCGTGGCTGGGCAGTGGAGAAGGGTAGAGATTTGCCAACGTCATGGATCCAAAGCAAGCAATGGAAGCGGATGAAGACCAAATCTAGCTTCCATTCACACACAAAACGTTCAATTCATACGAAGTAGAGGCTCAATTGATGTTTGCGTTGTGAGATTCGGTGGAGGTTGTGTGTATTAGTGGTGGCTCTGTGTATAGGTTGAGTGGAGAAGAAGTGCTTTGGTTGTATGTCCATTTGCACTTTTTTTTTATGTTTATGATTATTGATTAGAAACAATAAAAAATAACATTTAATTTTTTTTTTTAAAAAAAGAGTAGAAAACATTGTTAGAGCAAAATGGCTAGGTAAAATAAAAAATGTACTTTTTTAATAGCCAACTTTCATTGCTGGAGATGCTCTTAAGGCCGGTTTGCGAGCCCGTGTTGTTCAAAACTGTCAAACTTCACCCCTCGCCCCATCACCGAATCACCAAACCGAAAACGATTCCACCTCTCTCTCTCTCTCTCTCTCAGGAAGTCAGATCACTAGCTGCTGGGTGATGTGATTGTTTTCGCTGATAACCGTAGACTAACATAGAGGTAGGTTGGTATCTCTGGCGTTTCGTTGCTTCCTTTTCCCTTTTTTCTAGGATGATTTTGTATGTTTGGGTTCTTTTCCTCAAAATTGATGTTCATAATTCATGGATTGGTGGTTTTCGCACCAGGATTCTTTTCTGTGACAAATTGAAATACTACTGTACACAAACAAATATGAGGCACTCTAGTTTCATAACTACTTTTTCTTCTCCATATTAAGTAGAGTACTCTAATTTTTTTATTGTTTCGGCTTTTGTAGATTTGTTATTTACTGACTGGGCTTGATCATCTGGGGTAAGCATCATATGATTTGTTAGCAAAAACTGTTAAAATTATCAATAATGGATGATGAGGGCAGAAAGCGGCGATTACCCTCATGGATGACGGGTGTAGCTGCTGGTGACCAAGCAACAAAGTCTGAAAAAGAAAAAAATAATAACAATGTAGAACAAGGAATTGCACCCAAAAGGCTTCGTCCCAAGTCCAAGTCCAAGTCTGGGATTAAACAGCTTAAAAAGGGTGTTTCTCTTCCGGAGGAGGAACCTTCAGAAGTGAACTCATGTGCAATCGTGAAATGCGGGACAAAGAGACGAAGAAAAAAAATAAATCAAGAAGAAGACGCTGATAGTGATTTTGTAGACCGGGAAACTGTTGCTGAGCAGAAGAGAGGCAACAGATGTGGGAGAAAAGTTCAGAAATTTGCTCCGAGAAAGGCTGAGAGTTCAATGTCTGAGAGTCGTGAGGAAATCGAAGCTCCTTCTCCTGGTGAAAATGATGGGGAATTGACCCTGGATGATTTAATGACCATTGCGCACGAGGTGATTTTCTTTTCATTTTTTTCCCCCTGTAACTGTTGGAGCAGTTACGGCAATTGTATCTGTGTTTCAACTGTTGGAACTTTGTCATAACATTGCAAAGTATGTCCGCCAACGAGTTAAGTCAAGCTGAATAGCGGATTGTTCAAGCTTGGTTTGATAATTCAATGAGCTTCAAAAACATTTTAAATCTTGGTTTGCTTAGTAGTCCAGCCGATCATGAGCTGAGCTCGGGTGGTTTGTTTGTTTATTGAGCAGAGTTCAAGCTGGCTCATAAAATAAACGAGTGTAAAAATGTGTAAAGCTTGGTCTGTTTAGATAACGACCCAACCTCGGTTAACCTTTTAATGAGCTGAACACAAGTATAGCTTGATTAACTTTGTTCGTTTTACAGCCCTATTACCAACTATAACTTTCACGTATGATAGCCTAAAATGGGATGAATTACTTTAGGGTGTGATCTAGGTATTTATATAGGTATGAGGGAAAATTGAAGAGGAAAAGAAATAAAGAAATCTCACGTCATTGTTATTCTTGTGCAGTATATCGGAACTGATGAACATAAGGAGCAACAACACTCATCACATAGAAAACAGGAAGCGGAAAGACAACTTTCAGCTATGTCCTTATCTGGGAATGAGTCAGGAGGGCTTCCCAATGCTCCTCAAAACAACAGAAGATCATCTAAGCACAAGGAAATAATGTCTGTTCATAATTCTACTGGAAATTCTGCAGGTGTAGTAACTGTAGTTAATC
>BRYE01000022.1:1860000-1862500 GCA_030159115.1 Actinidia arguta var. hypoleuca
AATTGTCACTCAATTTTACTTTTGTCCATCACGTTTTAATTTGAATATATTGAATTTTGAACTTTAAAAATAGTTACATGTAGACCATTCGTCCACGTCCGTTAGAATTTGTAAATGAAAATATCCATGTGCGACACACATGACCATATTGAAGTTTAAATTTTTACCGTTTAGTAAAAAAATGTTTACTTTTTTGTATTTCTTGACTAGAGGAGTTGAAAAATTTAAATTTTGTTATTTAAGTTGGATAGAAGTTCATCAAAGACGGAAAAAAAAATATTTTTATCTCCAAAAAATTATTTTTTTCATTTGAATAGATCTGGCACATAATTATTTTCATCCACATATTCTAACAGTGTGGACGAAAAGTCAAAAGTTTAGAATTAAATATATTCAAATTAAAATATAAAGAACGAAAATAGAATCCAAATAAAAGTTGACAAATGTAAAATAAAAATTACCCTATATGTAAAATGACATTATATATGCATCACACATGGAGTGGTACCAAAAAATCAAGTTATCCTAACAATACTATAAAATTACTTACACTTAAAATCTATGGATTTAAATAAAAACCAATAAAATATACAACTAGTGGTGGAAGCCTATGCATCACATGTCTAAAAATAAGATATTTATTTTGGAATATGGATTGATTTTATTTTATTTATTTTTTTATGCAATAATTATTATAATTATGAAGTGATTACTTGCAGTTTTATTTTTTGAAAATCTAAATAATGGAGGGATATTTTTGTATAAAAAAATTGTGTTGCAGCTACGAACAGATTTACTTTTTAAAAAATTTATATAATTACTGGATATTTTTGATATAAAAAAGTGGGACACGATTTTAAGATTGTGTCTATATCAATCAGAGTGGTTGTTTTTAATAATCGTATAGATTTAGAAAGATTCATTGCAAAAGCACTAAGTTGACACGTGTGGAGTGCGAAGAAGTGTCGGTTACTTAGGACGATAGGCACGTGTGAAATTGGACGGCCTGGATTAGCCGAGGACCCACAGATGTTGATATCCTAACAGCCTAAACCATAGGTACTCAAATAAATATGACTATTCATGTGCAAAACAAAAATAAAAAAAGGTAAAATATGTAAATGGTACTCAAAGTATATTTTGTGTGTCATTTCGATTCTTAATTTATCAAATTTATCCTTAAAGGGTCGTTTGGCTGGCGGATAGTATTAGGGAGATAACTTTTAAATTTGATTGGATACTTTTTAGAATGGGTGGATAAGAGTGTGAGATAAAGAATAAAATATATATAGAAAAACAAAATATAAAATATATAGATATTAAAAATATATATTTTGTTTCTATATATATATATAAATAAAAATATACATTTTGTTTCTCTCTTTATATTTTTTTTCTTATCCCCTACCCTTTATTCTCCCGGATAACTTTTAGTTAGGGTGAGGGCCACCCAAAAATTATCCACCTCTATCCGCCTGCCAGGAAAAAAGTTATCCGGGAGAAAAAGTTATCCGCTTGGCAAAAACCATCCAAACGCCGGATAGCAAAAATTATCCGGAGAGAAAAATTATCCCTCCTCCCTATCCCCTTGCCAAACAGCCCCTAAGGGTTTTCAAATTGAATAAAATTGGGTTGAAATTGGACCAATTTGATTCAAATCCAAAACTTTAAAGACTAAATTGACAAAATTAATACTTATAGAACTAAAATAACACATCACGTATTTACTATTTTGACTTAGCATAGCATTTGATGTGACATAATTTATAACCGTTAAATATAATTAATTAATTTATGGAACTCATTGTATTAGTAAAAGTTAACTATGACATATCGATAATAAATGAAAATGGTAAAAATAGAGAGAAATTTTACGGCTCCAGAACTTGGAGCCATAATTTTTTTAAAAATTTAAAATAAATAATTCAAATTCAATTGAACATGTAAATTTCACATAACTAAATAAATTTAAATTATTTATTTTTAAAATTTAAAAAAATCTGAATCCAAATTCTATAATTGTAGTAGTGCTAAGAAGCAAATGGTAAGCATAGGAACCATTTATGTATTTTTCCAAAAAAAAAAATGTGTAATCTTTGTACATATGGACTCCCAAACTACAATAAAAAAATAAAAAACAAAAAAAAGGCACATAAATAGGGTTTCTCCTCCACCACCTTCCATCCTACCTCACCAACCCACCCTCTCTCTCTCTCTCTCTCTCTCTCTCTCTCTCTCTGTGTCTCCACTCTTTATAAGTTTGTTACCAATTTGTTTCCAAATCTACCATTTCCTTATAAATATAATATAGATAGATACTTATCTCACCGTCTCACTCAACCCTTTTTCCCTACCCCAATCTCTCTCTCTCTCTCTCTCTCTTCTTTGTTCACTTTTATCTATTCTCTCTCCTCCTCTGCTTCCTTCTCCCCCTTCCCCCTCTTCAAGGTAATGGCAGATTCTCTCCCTCTCTCAAATACCCAATTAAAAAACCCAATTT
>BRYE01000022.1:1867500-1870000 GCA_030159115.1 Actinidia arguta var. hypoleuca
ATATTTTACTTGTTTCTCATGTATATAAACGAAGATGAAACAACCAACGCCATAAACAAAAATAAAAGATGACCAAACAAGTCAATGTTGGGTTTTTTAATGGTGTTGATTTCAGAGATCCGAACAAAGCCTTCTCTCCGTGGCAAATATATGTATTACTCTTTTCATTCTATATTGTTGATCATTATTTTTATTTTAGAACGTTTTAAAAAAAAATTGTTTGCTTTGAAAAGTAAAAAACGTAAAATTTATTGTTTTTCATTTCATATTGTTGGTCATTTTTTTCATTTTGGAATGTCTCAAAAAAATTATCCTATTTGAGTCAAAACATAAAATTTGTAATCGTCTAAAACTTAGATTTTTCAAATAGTTAGAAATATATTTGAAAGTGAAAAACAAAGAATATAAGGTTGAAATGAATGTTTTTAAATTTGAATTTCAATACAATAATTGCATTGTCTCTTTAAAACGTTAAAGCTTTCTAATAGAACCAACAATGGGACGAAAGAAGTAATTGGTAATGCTACCGAACAATTGTGGACGGCAAAGAAAAGACTACCTTCGGCATCCAAGGGGACGTAATGCGGTCCCATCGTGGTGTTTGGTTTAGCGAGCAACGCTAGTGTTGTTTGGGTTAAACAACAGCTATGGCGTTGTTTCATGATATGATCCACAAAAGGGTTGCAATCTCCATGTTTCACGATATGGGTTTTTTCATTTACCCCCTTTGTCTTTTGTGCGTTTATCACTTATATCTATTGAATTTCATTTTTAGATATTTACACCCCTTAACCTATGACTAAAGTATGAAACAGATGGTTTCCGTCAAGATTGACGATTTAGAGTTTTTGGCGCCAAATGTGAGCATTTCCCCACCCAATTAAGCTCAGAAATGACTATATTACCCTCGTTGGCCATTAACACACTATAAAGAAGGCCATTGTAGTGGTAAAAAAAGACTAAAATCTACTTCTTCTCACACTAGAAGCTTTGCAAAAGCTACCCGTGGCTTCTCAGTCTTCCTCTCTCTCCTCACCCCATGGTTATCATCTGACCAAAGGGGAACACGGTTGTGCTACTGTGGGGAAAGATCTCCAGTGAGGACAGGAAACATGGGTAGAAGGTTTTTTGGTTGTGCAAGGTTTGGGGCAAGTGAACTAACTTCTTGAATTTTTTGAACTTAAATTGAGTTTTATTTGATGTCTAATATATTTGTGCAGGGGGGTGTTACAAGCGGGCACTTTGAATGGGTTGATCCTCGTCTCCAATGTGTGAAAGAGGAAGGGAGTTGCTCCCACGGCGGAAGCAGAAAATTGAAAGCTTGGAGACAGAATTGGAGATCTATAAGAAGAGGGAGATGAGGCAAAGACGTGTTGTTGGTCGGTACCTGACTGGGAATTGCTATTTGCGTTATGGTTTGTGTTTTAGTAGGTAGGCTTATGTAGTAACTTTTGTTGACAAAATCTGTTAATGGGATGGAGTTTTGTTTTGGTTTTGGAGTAATGTTTTGACCAAAAAAATGTAAGTGGGTAGTATGAATGTAATCAATGTTAGCAATCCCCCTTGATTGATTGCCTTGGGTCCATCCTTTGGCAAATGTACATGCCCAGTGATATTAACAACAACAATCAATGTTACTGTTAGACAAGGTTTTCATACTTCAAACAGGGTAATTTTTTGGATTATCAGAAGTTGGGTCCAGTTTTCGCGTACCTCAACTCTTATCAGGATCTTGAAATTAACAATCGGATAAAACTCTAATGACCCTAAAATTTGTAATGTTTGGTTTTTTTTAGAAACAATATTAGGAGAACAAACTCCTAAGTTGTTCTCTTCTTTCTCTTGACCAAACCTCTTGAGCTTTTTCAATACAAAGTTATGAGCGATGATTAACTTGTCATTAAAAAGATTGCCTAAATTTTGGATTAATTCAAAGAAGGACTATTTTTGGCTTTAATAATTTTTTTATTTATTTGTTATATTTTTTTATCTATTATGATTCGTCTTGATTAGATGAATTAGGAAAATATAACAAATCACTAAAATTTGAATTAGTCCAAATTGGATTATTTGAAGAAAAAAAAAATTACTACTTTGAACTTTAGTATTTTTTTTTAAAAAAAATTCTCTAATCAAGATGAACCAATAAAGTAAGTAATATTTGACAAAAATTCACCCAAAACAAAAGTAATTTAACAAAATACATTTTATCTCGGATTGCCCCAACCACAGTCCAGACCGATTTATCCAAAATAATCCGGTACGGTTTCTTGCCCCGTTTTAAACGGAAACCATAGAACCCATCCGGTCCAAGAACCACGAGCAAGCGGTTCTCTTGGAATTTGTTCTGTTCAGTGACACGAGTCTTCTTTGGTGTCTAGGGCTTCACCTGCAATTTGAAACCTCTCAGAAGAAATGACCAATCCGAGCAAAACCCATATCCAAAACCCCTCAATCTCCAATTCTTCACCACCTCTCCACCAAAAATCCACCAGCAACA
>BRYE01000022.1:1875000-1882500 GCA_030159115.1 Actinidia arguta var. hypoleuca
ATAGACGGAAGGGTAACGGTGACACTTGACCTAAAGTGCAAATGAATGGAAGGGTGACACATTGACATTGACACTTGACGTAAAATGCAAAGGGTTGATTGATAAAATCGTAAATTAAGGGTACAAAGTAAAGTTTCAGTAAAGTACAAGGGAAGAAAATGTAATTTAACCAAAAGGAATAAAACAAGCCTCTCTCCCCTTCTCGTTTCTCACTAATTGTTCATTTTATAGCCACTTTCATATAAACATACATAAAGCCTTTCCATTTATCAAAAGTTCTAATTTTCTTGGGGGGGGGGGGGGGGGGGGTGGGGTGGGGTGGGGGGTTGTGATTTTATTGGTGATCAAATAGTGCTCTATTGAAAAGAAACCTTACTGATGAGCACTAAAATGGCACAAAATGCCCACCTCAACAGATTTACAGCAGTTGTGATGAAACCTACAGATTGACCCAGACTTACAACCTCAACATGCCACCAGAATACACCAATCAATACTGCAAAAATGATTCTGGAAACTTAACCAAATGGAACCATTTTTTGGTTTTTTCTAGTCTTTTCATTTTTGTGATTTTATTGGTGATGAAATAATGCTTATTGAGAAGAAACCTTACTGAATAGCACTAAAATGGGCATAAAATGCCACAACCTAAACAGATTTACGGCAGTTGTGATGAGACCTACAGATTGACCCAGACGGCAACCTCAACGTGCCACTAGAATACACCTATCAACACTGCAACAAACCTCGTGCTCAGCTGCATCGAAAACATCTTCACACGCTTCGAGTTCTACAATATGGCCACGATACAGGATGTGAGAGCTACAATTAAAGCAGGGTGTGGCTATGGCAGCCAAAGAGTTGAATTTTTACATCAATCACTATGTTTTCTTCACTCATTCGGTACTCGTTATAATGACATGGTTGGATTTCTTCTTTTTAGGTAATTTTAATGTTGCGGAACATATCTAAGCTGAAGAGAACGACAGAGGCGAGATTAGTGTGCCGGTGATGGGTGGGCTTGTGGGGATGATTTTAAGGCAAGGTTTATTGTTTTATATATAAGTTACTAAGGCACAGTGGATTGAGAAGAGAAGAGAAGAGACGATACCTTTGCTTATGAAATAATACACAATATTAAAATTATGTTCATTTGTTATCTGAATCACTGGTCCTTTAGTTAAATCACTGTTTTTATTTTTTGTTTTTTTGTTTTGTCTTTTGATTTTTGGTTAATATCTCAAAGAGCCTCCATGCTTCCCCCATCATTGTATCCATTTTAACATCCACGCTAGATTCAGAATTAGGCAATTGGCATATCTGAGGACGATACGATAAAACAACAATCTGGGTGAAATTATCTTGATTTATCTGTATGGAAAGAATCCTTTCGAATGAAGAGTGGTTTGAAATGCTTCAAATTACCCTTCCTTCAATATTGGGTTTTCGTTTTTGAGTTTACAGAGGTGGTCTCAATGAACTTTGCAGTGGCACTGCTCCCGGTGATTGGCCAAATCCAACACCAACTTTTTAAAAAACTTGGAATTATTATTTTAGCCTAGTATGGGTCCAATTCATATTTCAAACTCATTTCTATATTATGCCGGGCTTGGGAATTTTTCGTAGGCAGTGTCGAATACTAATATTACACTTTAGTTTAAAAGAAAATTATAATAAATAAAAGTAAACTATTAAATATAATTAAAATTTAAAAATCCAAACAAATGGGTTTAGTACGAGGGTTTGCGAATTCAAGATTAGGACCGTGTCGAGTTGGGCCGGACTTGGGTACACATACTCTCGCAATGTATAGTATACGCCAGGCTTAGCCCAATAAATGCCCACCCCTACTCCTTGTTGAAACTGTTGGCAAAAACGGACAACTTCTCACAAGTGGAAATCAATGAAAAAAAGGAGAAATAAAGATACAAGAGATTTGACATTATTCTTTCAAAATCGAGCTACGTCCACTGGACCGAAATTCAATTTTTCTATCAACAAATAAGGTTATAAATGGGTACAAGAGATACAAAGATCTCACAAACACCAAAAGGTGTCATTCTTAATCTATTGCTCTCTGATTTCTCTGTAGTGCTTTGTCTAGTAGATTTATCTCATATGATCTCATCGCCACGCTGGGGGGTTTGAGCAGCCTCACCCCGGCCAATAACATTTGTCTCCCTATGCAGGTGATTGATGTCGCCATCTTAAGCAATTTTGACTGTTAGTTGCTCGCCCAAGAATTCCAACTCAACACTTACGTTTGATAATAAGATTGGGTCTTGCAAGTTTGATTTAAAACCATTTAGAGTTGTTTGATACAAGTTGAAAAAAGTTGTCCAAAAATTTTTACATTTTACTTTTTTTGCACGAAATTTTAGACGACATAAAGCTTAACGAGATTTTATTATTTTTATAGTGAGTATACTTTTACATGTCTTTTGTATGTGTCAAAAGTTTTTGTGGTTATATAGTTTATTTAATACTTATATTATTGGGTTTTTTCACCTTTGTCTAATCTGTCTCAGAGATAGATGCATATAATCTCTTTTAAATTGTCATTGTTTAAAAAAACTCCATTTAAAGTGAAACTACCTTGAAAAGTTAGAAAAATATATTATCTTTAATATAAAATTAGTTTGAAATGTTTTGAGTGAGAAATGAGTGAGATGTGTTATTTTTCTTAAAGTGTGAGGGGTATTCTGGATATTGCTTCTTATAAAAAATTCATTTTCACACATGATAAATGAGAAATGAAACCTAACTCAATAAGCAACAAATCTGAAAAAGTTCAATACTTTTTATTATTATACACTATTAATCTCTAATTTTTCTTTGTGAGTGTGCATTACTGAAAATCTGAACGGATTATCCCTTCTTGAGTTTTTGTGTGGTTAATAATTTTTAAGTCCTTTAATCTATAATCCAAACACTTAGCATGTTAATCTAAAGTTATTGTAAACTTTGATAGAATGATAATACTATTGCATGCATGTGATTCTAATGCTTTTTTGATTTAGTTAGAATGATAATAATCTAGCTTAGCTGCTTAAGATGTTAAATTGTGAATAGTTACATTGGGACATCAACTTTTATCTTATTCATGCAGCTAGACACTGAAAAATTTATCGAAGATTGGACAATTAATGTCACGCCCCAAATAACATCAGATTTCGCCACGTGGACAATCACAATAATACAATAAATTAAATTAAAATAATACTTCCCAATGACGTCATTACATCTGGGTGCGAAAATAATATTACAGCGTCTTGTCATCATCAGAGTACAACCAACCTATCCCTCCCGTGGGACCATGCTCTCCATAAGCTATCAACTACAAAATATGGATGATAATCCATAGACAATGTTCACACCGGACCAAAAGAATATTACAATTCCCAAAATACACTTCAATATATTTATCAAAAATAAACTACACAACCGGCATCCTCATGCCTCACAATTCAGGATAACCCTCAGTACTTGAAATTCATTTTATAGTAAATGTGAGTTATCTTGAAAAGATTTAACAATGGACTTGATGTCTTAAGCCGAAATCATTATACATAATCATATAATAAAAATATAATGCAATAAAGTATGCATTCATTTACATCAAAATATATTTTTGATTTCAATTCGTGATTTCCTAAATCAACAAGTTTACAATTCCCAACTTTTCTCAAAAAGCAATATCCCAATAATCTCGAATGACACCTATGCTAATACCTTGTCAATCTCATTATGCACTAAGCACATGAGACAATATCCGTTAATATTTTGGACTTTCAGCGTGGGTTTTGACATTCCCTCCGTATTGTTGCCATCTAGGACTTTCATTTTGTCAACTTCTCAGACTTTCAGCGTGGGCTATGATATTCCCTCCGTATCATTGCCATTTAGGACTTTCATTTTGTCAACTTTTCGAATTTTTACCATGGGCTATGACATTTCCTCTGTATCGTTGTCATCTAATTTCGGTGTCTCCTAGCGTGTCACTTCCAAAACTATTTCCAAATTTTAAAGATACAAAGAATACATCTTCCAAATTTCACTTGCGCAATTGTTACATTTATCAAAAATTTAATACAACTATATAATATACAATATATCATCATGCTCAAGGTAAACTATTACTGTTCATAGGTGTCAACACCTGATAATTTTCAGCTGTCGACATCTGGCGTCAGTAGCCAGAATGCCAACTTCACTGTTCAAAAGTGTCGACACTTAAGGTCAATAGCCAAAATGCCAATTTCACTATTCATAGGGGTCGACACTTGAAAATTTGGTGTCGACACCTACCATCAGTAGCCAAAAACGTTAATAAAGGGGTCGACACCTACGTTTCATGTCACATACCTTTCATTATTTTCGAAATAATATCTCAATAGACTTCATATAAGCTATTAACAACAAATCCAAAGTAAAACGCCAACAAACTAACCCCCTTTATCATAATTTCAAGCAATGAGAAGCTCCACAACAATGGTGATGCTTGAAATTTCAAATGGCTCCGATCCTAATTCTTCTTAGCTCAAAACGAAGACCCCGTTGAGTTTATAACTTTCTTCCAAATGACTACTACTTAAATCTCTCTCCAATTCACTCAAATCTAACCTTGAATGTAAAAACCCATTTGACTCAACTCCAGAGAGAGAAAAAGAGAGAAAGAAGAAGACTCAAAAATAAAATAAATGCTAACATTAATTATGTTTAGGTCAAAATAAGGTAAAAGACCTAAATGCCCTCCTTGGCCTTGGGCTTTGTTTGGCCCAAGCAACAAACCTAAACTAAAATCAATCTTGGGTCCAATCCCTTTGGCCCACTCGACACATCCACTTTCAAGGCCAATTGCAAAACCCAACTTAATTTAGATGGATCCAATTATACCGAAGTCCATAACGACATATACATATGTGTGTGTGTGTGTGTGTGTGTGTGTGTGTGTGTGTGTGTGGCACTATGACGTCATATTCATGTTCTAATTATCCATATTCATAAAAAAAGAATTTTGAGACCTTACAATTAGTTTATCATAATAAAGGCTATAGAAGAATGAATCTCGATTGTTCAATGTGAGCCTTGGTGATTGAATACCTAGTTAAACGTCAGGGTTTGGGACTTAAAGAGATTGCGCTAGTGTTTTCAAACTTTAAGGCATCACGATTTTGGCATTAGACCTTATAGCAGTATGGGGTGGCCTGATCCGGAATCAACTCCATTGCAACAGAAGTAGGGTGGCATGGCCGGAACCAACGTAGTCTACGACTTTGTGATTTAGATGACACGACTTGGGTATATAACACTAGAAGCAGTCATCGCATCACAAAGGGCGATGTCGATCGACCTTGGATGCTCATTCTTAAAGGTTGGGTAGGAATGGCTCTCATGGAGAGGTCTTAGTCTCACACTTAATTAATTGACCATAGGTTAATAAAGAAACTTGACGTTGACACCACGATCCTTTTATGCTTGCTTACATGTATTGTCTTATATGTTACTTCATTTATGATTGCTTTAGGGGTATTATGATGGGTTGGATTTCGTGGGTTAGTTTTCGACTAGGCATTTGAAGCTCATAGTGTTTTATGCCAAGTATCAAGAAGAAGTTGGCGCAGATTCCGAGGAAAATAACACAGTCGACGTAGAGCCGAAGTCGACTTAGAAATATTTAGTTGTATTTCTGGTCTTGTAATTCAAATTTAATTTTGTATCCCTTTTTGATATATAATCTTTATAGTTCGGTAATGTATTATTATGACGTTTTAGTGCTCTATTTACTATATTTGAAGTTATTTTATAAAAAAAAACTTTTAAATTTATTAAAATTTGATATCTTATCATATGTTGCCTTAATATTTTTCATAAAAGTATTTTAAATCACCTCCAAAAATTGGGGCATGACATGAACATGTTGTCGACCCAAAATGAATAACTTGTACAATGCTGTAAACCAATTTTCAAAAATGCTGCTCAAAAGATTTCAATTAGTAGCCAAGAATGCCTCTTCACATTAATAATAAAGTTGATGCATTACAAAATATCAAGCAATTAAAAAGATTTATATTTTTGGAAATTCTTTATCTTTAGGAATTTATATTATTTAGCTTATGTTTTAGGAAGTAGATTTTTATTAGTTTTTTTTTGTTATTTAGAATGTTTTTATAATTTCATTCTAAATTTTAGATTTTAAAACTAGCTTAAATCTGGTAGGGATTTATTTTTCTTTTCTTTATTTCCTTGGCAATCTAGAAGTTGCCCAATTTATTTTATTTCTTTTTAGAATAAAATCTCTAGTAGTATAAATAGGGATATGGATGGCAAGTAACTTCAATTTATTCAAATTTATCAATAATATGAGAGTTTTCTCTTATTTTCTCTTGTGGATTTCAAGAATATTATCTTTTATCGTCTACCAGAATGATAACTAGTCCTCTATCTAGTCCTCATGTAATATTCCATTGTGTCAAGTGGTATCAGAGCGAGAATTCGCCTAGCTCAACAGCTTTTGACAGAGTAGGAAGTGTTGGCCCAAAAGGCAATCCAAGAAGGGGTGAATTGGATTTTTTAAAAATAATTATAATTACGTTTAATTAAAAACTTATTCTAATTAATTAAATAATAAATCAAGTTACAAGCAATGCAATATAGACAAGACAAAAATAGAAGCAAAGCACAACAAAACACACCAAGATTTATCAAGGTTCAACCACAACATGTGGTCTACGTCCTCCCCAAGATTTTCTCGAAGTCTTCTTCCACTATGCAATCAACAATTACAAAATAAGGGCTGATTTATCAAGTGCTCAACTCATATTTAAACAAGAACTTCTCTCAAGTTCTCTCAAGTGGTCTTGTCCAAGACCTACATCAACTTAAAAGTTTTTTGCTTATCCAAGAGAATACTCAAACTCTCAAATATAAGTGTATGAAGGTTATACAAGTGAGAAACAAACTCTCTATCAAGAGTTAATAATAGTGGAATAACTCAGCTCTTGAAGACAAAAAGAATCTTTTGAGAATAATGGATTTTTAGCTCTTTTATGATCAATCAATGAATAAACTTGTGTCTCATTATTCATAAACGCACTTGGAGTCTTGTATTTAATGGTTTAAAGTAATTTTGCCCGTTGGTGGTAGTTGGGGCTCATTAAATGCAATTTCAAACAGTTCTGCGTTCAAAAAACTAGTTGTTATGTGTCGACTCTTGATCATAAATTTTTCAAACTTTGGCTTTGATTACATGTGTCGACACTTAAGATTCATGTGTCAACTCCTAATTACTTATTTTCAAAAATTTTGCATCTGTCTCTGCGTGTTGACACCTTAGACCCATGTGTCAGTACTTTACTTCCAGATTTAAAATTTTTATTCATTGTCTTCATGTGTCGACTCTTCAAACCCATGTGTCGACACTTCATTTTCAGATTGTCCACTGTATTCATGTGTCGATACTTTCTATTCCGGATTCACATCTACTATCTTCATGTGTTG
>BRYE01000022.1:1950000-1957500 GCA_030159115.1 Actinidia arguta var. hypoleuca
TCTACAAAACGAATGATTTAAGTTATCAAAATAAAAGCAAATCGATGCTTAAAATATTTGAATCACACCATTACAATCTAAAAGTGGAATGCAAGAGAAGCTGGGGTCCATTTGGATTAACAGGATCCATAAAAAAAGCACGTAATTTGACGCCAAGGTCCCACGGCTTTTGAATTTAGTCCCATTCCATTAATTTGTTTAATCAGCTAATTAATAGCTTCGAGAAATGGACTTTGACCACTACTTTTCCATATCCTGTACCTTTAGTCGAAGATTGGGCAAACTACACCGACATCCCCGAGGTTTGTATTTAAATACATATTCTCCTCTCGTTTTCAAGAAATTACACTGACATCTCCTATCAGTGTTTATCTCTCAACATATTTGACGGAAAATGGTAATGACATTATTGCCCCCCACTTAAAAAACTGAAGTTACTTAATTGTGTTCTCTTTCTTCAGTTCTCATGTCAAGCAACTCTCTCTCTCTCCCAAAAATCTCCAAATTGTTGTATTATCACCATAAACCACATGTGAAGCAAATCTTTGTATCTTTGGAGCATGCACAACAACATCGAGTTTTAGGGTTGCTCTTGAAGGCTGATTAATTTGGGTGGCGCCGACTAAGGTAGGGATGACAACCTGGATGACGTGAATTTGGTTGTTGTTCGATTCATTACAACAAAAGTTGTAGAGAGATGTTGTTGACCCTATCGGTGTCTCTTTGTCAGTGTTGTAGTGGCAAGGTAAGGGGAGAGGGACAAAGGGTGGATTTGGTAGTCGAGGATGGTGGTTTGCCATAGGGTTGTGCAAATATCCGATCCACCTGCCCGACCCGACCCGACCCGACCGACAAAACTTGAACCCGACCAAACCCGCTCACTTTGCGAATGAATAATGAGTGGATTTTAACCAACCCGATCACATCCAGGTCGGTCTGTCGGGTCATTCAATCGACTAACTCGATCGTCCAACCCGCCTAATCCGACAAATATTACACTAAAATCCATCATTTTTATCCAACCCGACCTCAACTCGATCAAATTCCACCCGATTTGACCATCTATCGGATTGGAATCGGGCCCAAACTTCTTCAACCCGACCAGCTTGGTTCGAGTGTCGGGTGATTCCAAACCCGCCCCGCCCCGTGAACAGCCCTAGTTTGCCATAGCAGATATTGTCATATTGAGTGGATAATTTCGGACCAAAAATCAGTTTTAAGTGTACTTTTATTACATATTTTTTGTTCATGTAATATTCCTTTAATATTTATTTATAATTATTTTTTGGGTGGGGAAATTTATTGATAATTATTAATAATTGCATGAGAGAATTATTGTCACACTTGAAACGCATGTAAGACAACCACCTAGTACTTATATATAGCTCAACTATACACAGATTATGTGACACTTTGATACACGCATGCAAATTATGGAAAAAACCAACATCCCTTTGTCCCATCACCACCAACATTATTCCTTTTATCATGAAAGCAAAAGTTGAAAGAGGAAAGCAAACAAAATTCTAATCAATTTTTTTGAAAATAAATTAAAAATTTTGTCTTCCAGTTATAGTGGGTGAATGTTACTTTTATTTTGATCGGTTGAAATAGTAGAGTTCATTATACTAAATGAAAACCCGTCTCATTATTTTGGCCCAGTTGGAAAAAAATAGTTTCCTTTAGATTATTTATACTTTTAGTGGTTTTATTTTAGGTTTTAAATAATTTTTTAAAATTTCTGGTTGGTTTTGATTAATCGAATAGAAAAGGTAAAAAAAATACAAAAAAATCATTAAAAGCAACACGAATCAAAATAATGGATGGGTTTCTTATTCGAATTTTAGTATTTTTTTATATAATTTATCTAATCAAAACGAATTGAAAAAGAAGAATAACCAAAATTAAATAATAATAAAAAATTCTAAAAAACTATTTTACCCCAAACTGGGGTGATCACAATTGTTACGGAGTGTATGTGTAGAATAAGGTGCATTTTGCGCAGTTGATTTCAACCTAGGACACAGCTTCTATGAAGTTGTGTGGTAGTTTAAACTTTTTGAGATTCATTTTGAATTCATTTTAATAATTTAAATTGTTCATATTGTATATTATGTTGTGAAGATTAATACTGTAAAAAATCATATTGAATGGATACAAACTGATATCCATTTTATAATATTTTATAACTTAATAAATGAGTATGACACATAAAATTATACATATTTATCTTGTTATAAATTATTATTGATCGACCATTGATCTATTTAAGGTTAACTTGATATTTTATAATTATCCATGATATGTACAATTAAACGATTTAAATTATCAAAAATTCTTAGACTGCACATGTGCCATCCAAAATTGGAATTCAAAGAACCCTGATCCTTCAACCTATTGGTCCCCTCCACGTGCATAACGTGAGACTTCTTCTAGATTCTTCCGTTTTGTGCATATAAGGAGGTGATGGTGGCACTCTTGTCTTTTCACAAAATACACTTCATTTTATGTTTTTATTATGTAAAATTATAAAAAAAAAATCCTTACCGCTTCTGCTAATCGCACAAAGACCTAAATGACCTCTCCCATACATTTATTCTTTTTGCTTATTTTCTTATTGTGAGAGATAGTTTCGTCATTTTACAAAGAATTAGGTTCCGTTTGGGATAAGAAAAAACAAAAAATAGGATCAAAAAATTACACAAAAAAAAACTCTTATGCACTCACCCAAATAAATTTACTCTAACGATATCCCAAAAAACTACTCCAAACGGGGTCTTACTCTTATATAATAAGAACAAAATATAGAAATTTTTAATTTCATGAAAAGACTGTTAATACAAGTTGGAAATTAAGGATTGTGTGTTGCTGAAATTGTACTTTTAACTCTGACACGGTTATTTTTATCCTCTAGGGGGTAAGGATCCGGTCCATTGTTCATAAAGTACAACTAACAAATTCTGAGGAACTATCACACAGTTGCAGAAGACCTCGATCCCAAAAGCTCAAAATTAGGCCACGTTTTTTACTACATAATTTTAGAAACTGGCTTATATGAATTCCAGGTTTTGTCTGTGCAGGTACAGTTTAATGTTTTTTAAACTCATTTTAAACTCACTTTGATGATTTAAATTATTTGTATTAAAATTTTTTTATAAAAAATAATATTAATTGAATATAATTTAATATCTGTTAAGTATTATTTTATAATTTAATAAATGAGTATGATACATATGATTGTATCTATTTATCTTGATATAAATTGATGTTGATCGACAGTTAATCTGTATCCGATCATCAAAATGACCCAAATTGCAGAGAAGCGTGGTCTTAATTTTAAAAGGCTAGTAATTTTTACTCTTATTTTCTCTAATTATATTTTTTTATTGAGGTAAATTTACTTAAATACTCACTTTTACTCAATATTTTTATTATATGAAAAGACATTTAAATAAATTTATTTTAATAAAAATAAATTATAATTAAAGAAAAGAAGAGTATCAACATCACTAACCTTTTAAAAAATCAGGTTTTCTCAATTAGCAGGGGATTTTAAAAATAATTAGTCCTTTCTAAAATATCTAGATTCCCTGACACTTAGTTTGGACTGTTGGGAAAGGTGACTCATGTAAAGTCTATAACAAAGCTGAAAAAAAGTAAAATAAAATAAAATAAAAAGGCAAAAAAGAAGCTTAAAAGAATTGAGAAAATAAAGTTAATTGAATTAGGATCATAATATATCATCTACTAGCATCTTAGAATTTTTATTTTTTTTTTACTTTTCTTGTGAAAAAACCCAATGCAAAATTCTTGCCCCCTTTAAAGCTTATAATTTACTAGAAATGACACATTAATCCCCAATTCAATTCAATCAAGAAATTATGACTCCACACAACTGCAACCACACTTATAATCTATTAGTAGAAAAACTAAATTTCGCCAAGACTTCATGAAATTAATTTAATTTTAGATCTAAATGGGAAGGTATCCATGGAGGGTCATAATTGATAACAAAAATTACTAAATTCCTTACTATTTATAGAAATGTCAACTTACTAAATCCAAAAAAAAAAGACAAACTGTTAGCAAATTACAAATCACTCCATATCAAGAGAGAGAGAGAGAGAGAGAGATTACTTCAGTCAGAAAATTGGATGTTTCAGCTGCTCAAAAAAGTTAATTTCTAGTCTCCTGTGCTTCTTTCTCATCTCGAGATTGTAGATCTGCGAATCTGCCACATTATTCTGAACTATTTTTTCTTTTTCAATTTCGCCCAAATTGTGCTAAATCAGAACAAACAGAGCAAGCTAAGAAACAGAGTCATGGCGTGTAGCGCAAAGAGAGTGGTTAATTGGACGGAGCTAGACGGAGACGGCGGCGGAGGGTTATAATAGTAATACGGGAAGTAGGGCATGATCGGGTGCGGTGGCGGCGGCCCAGGAAAGTTCCGGTACGGCGGTGGAGGGTAGAATCCGCCGATGACGGGCGGCGCGTAGGTGTAGATCGCTGGCGGCGGCGGGGAGGGGTAGTAATTGCCTGAGCTGGGAGGGGACGGCGGCGGCGGGCAGATGAAGGACGGGGTCGCCGGCGGCGGAGGAGACCGCGGGGATGGAGGTGGCGGCGATGGCGGTGGAGGAGAGGTGTCGCAGGGGTTGTCGCAGGCGGAGCACATTATGCATTCGATCTGGTACTTTGATCCCACCCACGTGTTTGCTGTTACCACGGGTACCTTTATCGAAGCCAAAAATATGGAAAGTGTGAGAGTGAGAAAATAGAGTCTCACTCTATGGGTTATTTCCATTTTTCAGACTTGCCAATTCCCAATGAGAGAGAGAGAGGGGGGGGGCAGTGGAAGAAAGAAGTGAGACTCCGTGAGGATATGTGGTGATGAGAGAGAGAGAGAGAGAGAGAGAGAGAGAGAGTAATGGTAGCAGTGGGGGAGCGTAATAAGGGTCTGGTTGCACTGGTAGTGGTAGTATAAGTCTCTTATCTTTGAGGGTACCCTTACGAGGGCAAAAGTGAGAGAGAGAAAAAAAGTGAGGGTTACCTGAGTTTTTAAGTCCAAAAGGATGGACACCGACACGTTTTACACTTTCTAACTTTAACAGCTCGCACCAGCATTGGCAAGAAGATGAAATGGGATTTGTTCTTGTAATTTCTTCACCATACTTGCTAAAAAGAGAGAGCGAATGGCACCTAAATTATTAGTACACTTTTTGATTTCTAATCTTTGGTCCATCTTATGTTTTTGGACAAAATGTCATCCATTATAAATAATTATAAAACCTTGTTTTTTAACAACTATCCCGACAAATAACTGCAAGCCTGTGTTTATATTAAGGATTTTAAAAAAATAAATAAAAGAGTTAGACGATTCAATCGTTCGATAAAGTTAAATGATTCCATGGATCCTCTAATTTTTTTAAAGTTTTTCTTTGTTCAAATTCTTAATATAAACAAACACTAAATGTATTCAAAATTAAATAAAATAATAATATTAGAATTTATACCTTTTAATTTGAATATAACTATTTTATGTCTCCTTGGTTTAATTCTCAAGAAAGATGAACAACTAGAGAGACAGAGAAAGTAACTTCTGGTGTTATTTTTTTTATAATTGGTTTTTCAGACAGTTTATGCATATCTCGATTAATCTCAAAATCATAAAGTTAACGAACGGACGACAAACTTTCAATGGCTGCTAGTGACTTTTATTTATGCTTATACTTTTAAAACGAAAGTAAAATATTGCGAAAATGAACAGATAATTCTCATTGCTTTTTTATTTTTTATTTTTTATTTGTAAATATTTATTCATACTCATGATCCAAAGAAAAACATAAGGGAAGGCAAGGATATGTTGTAGATTTCAAGTCTGATCTTGTTCACTCATTTTTAAAATCTAGAAATATTACTAACGTCTTTAATTAGTTTTTTTCACCATGGTTCATTGCTATAAGTGAGTTTCTTTGTTTTAAAAGGTTGGTCTATGAGAAAATATTATGTTTTGTTTTGTCTAGTTTTATTTTGAGTTTTTTACGGTTTTAATTTTTGAGGTTTTTCGTTTATATTAAACTTTTTTAATCGTTTGATTAAAAATTTATACTATTTCGCTTTCTCTTGCTGAGAGGAATATGAAAATATAATTTTTTTTTCAAATTTATAAAAAAATTCTACTAAAAACAAAAATGTAGTTAATTTAACAAGTAAAAATAATTTTCTTGTCTTTAGTGATTTTCTTCTAAATTAGATGAGTTTTTTTTTTATATTTTTGGATTTCTCTCAACAAGATGAATTAAAAAAATTATAATTTTTATTAAATGATTAATAAAATTTATTATAAACAAAAAAAATACAAAAATTAAAACAGTTAAAAAACTCAAAATAAAACTAGGCCAAAAGAAAGCATAATGATTAAAAACAGATTAGGAAATAAAGAGGTAACGGTTATTTGCCTCATCAAAGCGGGCTTGACCAATACACAGTTGTTCACACGTGGAATGATAACATCTTGTCGTTTGGATGACGTGGATTTGGGAGCGTTTGGAAAGAGACGTAGAGAAGACGCAAGCCCCACGAAGAGGATTACCGTTTAATGTGAACGTTCTGAAATATGAGACATTATCATCACATATCTAACAATAATTTCTTTAAAAAAAATAAAATTGAATTGCAAACATGAGTCCAGAAAAGTTATTAACACACTCATTTTACGTCCTATTTGTGAAAGAATTTTTTGAGTTTATATAATTTTTTTATTTTTTTATTTTTTTTATTTTTTGATGAAAATTTTATATTTTTAAATTTTTTCTTAACGAGAAGAATCTAAAAATAAAAAATTATTTAATTTTAAAAAGAAATTAATAACAAGAAATATAAACTATTTTTTTTTGTATTTAATAAAAAGACCAAGTTGAATGTACATCAATAGTACTCATATGATCAAATTGATTTTATTTTTTTTACAAAAATAGCTGGTTTATTTTTAAATTACACTTGTCAGCTTTTATTTTGTTAAGATAAATATGATATAATCCTGTAGCTACTAATGTCCAATTGCTCAATTTTTTTTTTCATGAATGAGTTACTCAAAAAACTTAAAAAGATTTAATAGTTTATATCATCAACGAAAGTTTAGAATGGACTTACAATATGCAAAAGACTGTCTAATTTCAAATGAGATTGGAGAGAAGCCTGACCCTATGTTCATATATATATATATATATATAAAAGATAATAAACTCATGCATGAATTGTTTTATATTTTCATATATAGCAATTAGTAATTGTCAGTGCCTATGTACATTATTCTAAAAAAAAAAGACTACTTATTAAGTGTACTTGTTAGACTTTTACAACTTAAAAAACAGATAAGATATAAATATCAGATAAAATATACATTGCATTCATATACGAAAAGATACAATGATACAAAATAGAGAACAAATTAAAAAGTATAATAATTTTGAAAAAAATATTATTAGTTTGAGAGAAATGAGA
>BRYE01000022.1:2017500-2035000 GCA_030159115.1 Actinidia arguta var. hypoleuca
GGCGAGATGATCTACCTCGCCCAAGGCAGAGACGTCTTCTCAAAGACCTCTCTCCAAAAGGACTCCATCTCCATTAGAGGTCTGCTATCACCACTCTTGTACCTGATTAAAGTCCATCTCCATAAAGAGTTCCACCTCTACAAGAGAACTGTCTCCAATAGACTCCAACTCGACAACGACGCCTATAATCATGGATGGATCACCAGTTGGCAGCCTCCTGATTAGTCTCCAGATTTGATTGGGATATCCTCCCATGCTTATCCTTTCGAGGAACTCGCCATACTACACTGACACGGCTCAGTTCTCTTGTCTATATAAAGGTCGCTCCCCTATAATAAAAAAGGTACGCTCAACACAGGCATTACACATTCATTGTGCTCTCCATACTGCCTTAATTTATTTTTTGGTTGCCTTGGTCTGATACACACGCCGGAGGGATTTTGAGCGGCCTCACCCTGGCCGATTACTTTTACTCGTTGCTGTGCAGGTCGCCCCAGTGTAGCCGAGGTCCAGTGCCGAGGCCGAGGAGCAACTCTAACTGTTGGTTGCTCTCCCAGATTTTTATCATAACAGTTTGGCGCCGTCTGTGGGAACGACAGTTCTCTTGATCCTATGCACCTGCGCAGCCGACTATTATCCAGACCAAGCACTAGCAGCCCTTTGGATAACAGAGTTCGTCCAATGGCCAACACTAGCCAAGCTCCAGATCAAGAGGGCCTTCATCATGAGATGTGAGGGATGGCTGAACAGATGAGAATCATGAACGAAAATAATGCCCTCCTTATACAGCACCTCACCACGAATAATCAACCACCACCACCTCCTCCGGCTCCTCGTCGCTCTCATCTATCAGGGAACGTATCCCAAAGTCACCATAGCACCGGAAGAGACAAACGCCGGCTCTCTCCTAGCCCTCACCCTCGACGAGAGAGAAGCCTAAGAAGCCCATCACTAGGGTCATCATCCAGCAAGACACCGGGACTAGAAAGTGAAGGAGGTAGGCGAGGTAGATCTCCTCGACGGGTCCATCAGGAACAAGATATATCCACTTCCCAGAAAATTAGAGACCTGGACGCTCGCCTGGACGCCATCAACACGGGGACCGGTGACCCAATAACTGTAGACGCTTTGATCAGGAAAACTGAATCACTTTTTACCTAGAGAATAATGAGAACCAAGGTGTCATCCAAATTCAAACTGCCTACTCAGCTCGGGATCTATGAAGGCAAAACGGATCCTATGGATCACCTGGATTCTTACAAAAGTCTGATGCATCTCCAGGGTTACTCGGACGAAGTCATGTGTAAAGCTTTTTCTGCTACATTGAAGGGGTCGGCGAGGTCGTGGTTCCGAAAGTTGACTCCCAGAACCATAGATTCATTTGGTGAACTGAGCAGACTTTTCGTCGCTAATTTCATAAGCTGTAGGGTAAGGCAGAAGAATGCATCCCATCTTTTCACCATCCACCAGAAGAAAATAGAGAACTTGAAAGATTATGTGAAACGATTTAACCAGGCCATATTAGAAGTTGAAGATCCCAGTGACAAGGTGGTCGTCATGGCAATGATGGAGGGGCTTCGCCCAGGTCTCTTGTTCGATTCTCTGTTAAAGAACGTTCCGGAGACATTGTCCGTCCTTCAAAGTAAAGCCGACAAGTACATCGCTACGGAGGAATTGGCTGAAGCCAAACGGAGGCGAAGAGGAAAGGAGGACCATAAGAGGAAAGAGCCTGAAATAAGGCGATCTGATTATAGGGAAGATGAACGGAGGAGCAAGAAGCCTAATCGGGACTCGAGGCGGACCAGTGACAGGCGACCTCGTACTCCACCTCACCACACGGAGCTGGTGTTACCTCCGCTTAATGCTCCTATTGCCCAAGTCCTCACAGAAATCAAGCATGAGGAGTTCGTCAAGTGGCCCTCGAAAATCAAGACTGATCCCCGGAAGAGAAATAAAAACAAATACTGCGAATTTTACAGAGACCATGGCCATAACACCGAAGACTGCTTTCATCTAAAGGAGCAAATAGCAGACCTCATCAAAAGAGGGTATCTGAGAAAGTACGTGGAAGATCGCCCTTCTCCCAATTCACCGGAAAGAAGATATGGTGACAATCGACCTACAACTGGAGACATTCAGGTAATACACGGCGGTTTGGATCCGGAGGGAGTTCGAATTCATCCAGAAAGAGGCACGCTAGAAGTGCAGACATGCTGTCCGCATAAGTTTACAATCTCTCCTCGCCAATAGCCGATGTCCACCCACCAATTACCTTCAACAATGATGACCTGAAAGGCCTGCACCTGCCTCATGACGACGCCCTGGTCGTTTCGGCCATCATCGCCAATTTTACCGTCCAAAGAATTTTGATCGATAATGGTAGCTCGGCCGACATTCTGTTCATCTCCGCATTCGAAAAAATGAAGATAGGGCTCAACAAATTGCAGCCCTTCCAGACACCCTTGGTGGGATTTGGAGGAAATCTGACTCATCCACTGGGATAGGTTAAGTTGCCGGTTACTTTGGGGACAAAACCTCGCCAAACTACCGTTTGGCAGGACTTCATCGTGGTTGATTGCCCTTCCCCCTAAAATGCCATTTTAGGTCGCCCAACTCTAGGCGGAATTAGGGCGATCACCTCAACCTACCACCTGAAAATGAAGTTCCCCACTTCTGTAGGAGTGGGGTGAAGTGCGAGGCGACCAGAAAGTGGCCAGACAATGTTTTATTTCGGCTATGAAGATCGAGACCCCCCCAGTACAGAATGCCCAATAGCAATTACCGATCTACGATGGCGAGATGGAACCTCTGAGGGACGAGGTGGAACAGGTTGTCTTGATGTATCCTCGAGAAACCGAAAACACTAAACCCCTTGAAGAAACTACCCCAATTTCCATACATCCGGAATATCCTGATCGCCACGTCATGATCGGAACAGAACTTACCAAAGAGCAGCGCAGTGCTTTAGTGGAATTCTTAAAAAGAAACTTCGATGTTTTTGCCTATTCCCAAGGCGACGTCCCGGGGATAGATCCCCAGGTCGCCATGTATAAATTACAGATCAATCCGGCTAATCCTCCAGTTCGCCAGAAGAGAAGAAAATTCGCCCCCGAGCGGCTTCGGGTTATCGACGAGGAGGTCGCCAAACTCATCAGAGCTAAAGTGATCAAGGAAGCCCAGTACCCGGAATGGTTAACTAATGTCGTCGTCGTCCCAAAAAAGGGAGGGAAGTGGAGAGTATGCGTGGACTATACTGATCTCAACAAAGCATGCCCAAAAGACAGTTTTCCACTGTCAAAAATTGATTTAATAGTCGACGCGACATCTAAGCACGAGCTTTTTAGCTTCATGGATGCCTTCTCCGAATATCACCAGATCAAGATGTTTCCCCCCGACGTAAAAAAAACTTCATTTATCACGGAACGAGGATTGTATTGCTACAAGGTCATGCCATTTGGTCTCAAAAACGCTGGGGCTACTTATCAAAGATTGGTGAACAAGATGTTCAAAGAGCTGATTGGAAAGACCATGGAGGTATATATAGACGACATGCTCGTGAAAAGCCTCGAAGCAGCAAAGCACGTCGCCCACCTTGAAGAAGCTTTCAACATTCTGAGGAAACATAGGATGATGTTAAATCCTTCCAAATGCATTTTTGGCGTATCATCCGAAAAATTCTTAGGGTTCTTGGTAACCAAACGTGGAATTGAAGCTAATCCGAACCAAATTTAAGCTCTGCTCAGGATGAGATCGTCCAGAAATATCCGTGAAGTCCAGTAGTTAACTGGGCGGGTTGCCGCCCTTAACCGATTTGTTTTCAAATCAGCGGACAGATGTTTACCGTTCTTCAAAATCTTAAGGAAAAATCAAAATTTTCAGTGGACAGAAGAATCGGAGGAAGCTTTTCAACAGCTCAAAAAGTGTTTAGGGTCACCTCCTTTGCTTGTGGTTCCGACCACCGGGGAAGAATTGTTTATATACCTCGTCATTTCGCCCACAACAGTTAGTGCCGTGCTCATCTGAGAAGAGGACCATGTCCAAAAACCGATATACTATGTTAGTAAGGTCCTGATGGGTGCTGAGAACAGATACATAATTATTGAAAAGCTCGCTTACGCCCTCCTGATCGTCGCCAAAAAACTTCGCCATTATTTTCAAGCCCATCCTATCGCCGTGCTAACTGATCAATCGTTGAAACAAGTTCTTCAACGACCAGATACCTCGGGGAGACTCCTGAAATGGTCCATTGAGTTGAGCGAGTTCCATATTAACTACAAACTAAGGACGGCAATAAAAGCCCAGGCTTTAACCGACTTCGTGGCTGAGTCTATCCATGAGCCCAATCCAAAATTCTCAGAGGAAGAGATTCGTAACTTAGAAAAGGACCTCAGAAGCTCGGAGAACAGTCTCGACAGCTCGGGGGAAACGCTTGACAAATAGAAATTGTTCGTAGATGGGTCTTCCAATCAACACGGATGCGGTGCAGGGCTTGTTCTCCAAACTCCGGCAGGTGAACAGATGGAATACGCTATACGGATTGGTTTAAAGTCACCAACAACGAAGCTGAGTACGAAGCACTCCTCGCCGGATTACGGGTCGCCACAAGATTGGGAGTCCAGTCATTTGAAGCCTACAGTGATTCTCAATTAGTGGCCAACCAAGTTCAGGGAGATTACCTCGCCAGGGACGTACGGATGGCAGCTTATTTGGATGAAGTCAAATACTTAACTCAGAAGATCAAAAAGTTCACCATTCAACAGATCCCCCGAGAAGAAAACAGAAAAGCAGATGCCTTAGCCAATCTCGCTTCAACTTTTGATTTTATATCAGACAGAACTGTACCTTTGGAATTCTTGTCCAAACCAAGTATTGAGGTCGCCAAATCCATCTGTACGACAGTAACGAACCCGACCTGGATGGATGAGATCGTTGCCTACCTTCGGAGCGATACACTACCGGCAGATAAACTCCAAGCTCGCCGAATTCGCCATAGATCTGCAAGGTTCTACCTGCTTCATAAAATTTTATATAAACGATCCTTCTCTGGTCCCCTCCTAAGATGTCTCCGACCTGAGGAAGCCAATTATGTGATGAGAGAAATCCACGAAGGCATCTGCGGAAATCATTCGGGGGCGAGATCGCTGGTACGGAAGGCGATTCGCCAAGGCTACTTCTGGCCCCAAATGGGACAGGATGCAGCAAAATACACCAGGGAGTGTGACAAATGCCAGAGGTTCGCTCCATCCAACCACCTTCCCCATACTGAGATGGTGCCAATTACCAGCCCGTGGCCATTCGCCCAATGGGGGATCGACATACTAGGGCCTTTGCCTCAAGCTCCATTACAGAGAAAGTTCTTAATCGTAGCTATTGATTACTTCACAAAGTGGGTAGAAGCAGAACCGTTAGCAAGAATCACTGAAAAAAATACAAAGAATTTTGTGTGGAAGGGTATCATATGCCGGTTTGGAATTCCCAAAGTTCTCATCTCAGATAATGCCCGACAATTCGACAATGATGGGTTCAAGAAATTTTGCTCGGACCTCGCTATATCACATCATTTCTCCTCGCCTGGTCACCCTCAAGCCAATGGCCAAGTAGAGGTCACCAACAGGACCATCTTAAGAAATCTAAAAACAAGATTGGAAAAATCCAAAGGAGAGTGGGTGGAAGACTTGCCGAGCATTTTATGGGCATATCACACGACTAGCAGGATTCCTACTGATGAAACGCCTTATTCCATGGTTTACAGAACTGAATCAGTAATACCTGTCGAAATCAGAATGCCGAGTTTTAGAACTTCAAACTTTGACAAGGATAGCAATGAAGGCGAGCTGAGACTCAACCTTGACCTCCTTGATGAAAAACGAGAACAAGCGGGCATACGCCAAGCAGCTTATAAGCATCAGGTCGCCAAATATTTCAACCAGAGTCAAACACAGATCATTCTTACCTGGCGACCTAGTTCTGCGGAAAGTTACCCTATCAACCAAAGAGCCAAATGCTGAGAAATTAGGACCAACATGGGAAAGCCCTTACAAGGTCGTCAAGGTAACTAGACCAGGAACTTATTGACTGGAAGACATGAATGGAAAAACACTCCCCCATCCTTGGAACACTGAGCATTTGAAGAAATATTTCCAATAACTCCCTTGGGCGAATACTTGTAACTCCTAGATTTTATTCCGAGTAATAAATCTTCTCTAGTTTATTCCAATAACAAAGTGCAGGATGGAGGTCACCTAATCAAGATCGCCAGTTCATCGAAAGATGACGGAGGCATCTTGGTTGCCTAATCAAGATCGCCAATTCATCGAAAAATGGAGGCCTCTTGGTCACCTAATCAAGATCGCCAGTTCATCGAAAGATGACGGAGGCCTCTTGGTCGCCTAATCAAGATCGCCAGTTCATCGAAAGACGGAGGCATCTTGGTCGCCTAATCAAGATCGCCAGTTCATCGAAAGATGACGGAGGCATCTTGGTCGCCTAATCAAGATCGCCAGTTCATTGAAAGATGACGGAGGCATCTTGGTCTCCTAATCAAGATCGCATAAACCACTTAATGAAGGAATCTTGCTCGCCCAAATTAAAAGTTGTCAGATCACCGGAAAATGACCTCTCTTATCCTAGTTCGCCATTAGTTAAGAATTACGTAAGGATACACAAACTAAAGTATAAAAATCAACATTCAAAATTGTTGAGGAAGTCAACATTTATATTCATGTCAATTCAAATTACAAATTACATTTACATTTTATGATAAAGGGGGAGGGTTGTCATCGCCTTGAGGATCTGCGTCTCCCGGAGGGTTCGCATCTCTTTTTCAACCGTTTCCTCCTCACCCCCTTCCCCTTCATCCTCCTCGTCAAGCAGGTCGAGGTCGAGATGCATCTCCTCCAAGTCTATGGCCAGGTCGGGATGGTGGTGACGGAGTTGTCGTTTACAGAAGTCAAATCCTTTGCCAAAGTACTTCGAGGAGGCACTTTCAACAGCCTTGGAGAAATCTGACGAGGATTTAAATTCCTCAACAGCCAGCTTTCTAGCACGCTCCACTCTCCCCCTCAAGTCTTCAACCAAAAGCCCTGCCTTTGACAGACTGTCGGAGAAGGTGTCCCTTTCAGCCTTAAGTTTGGCGAACTCATCGCCGACCTGCTGTTCCCGAGCTCGCACCTCGGCCAGTTGCTGCTCCAGATCGGCAGACAGCTTCTGAAGGCGAGAAACTCCAGTATCTAAAGAGGCAGCTCGCCCCTGTTGTAGGCTTGCCTCCTCAACTGTCTCCCTACTCTTCACCCCCAGAGAAGATCCGAACACAAGCGTCTGTTACAAATAAATCTAATCAGATCAAAACGATCATATTTAACAAGGGTTAACAAATAGAAGTTAGTATCAAAATAATACATGGCCGAGAGCTTGGAAAAATTTCAAGGCAGTCTGGTCCAGAGAAAGCTGCCCCACCTTCTCTTGATCCGGAGGAGGGATTACCCCTCGAAGGATCTTCTCGGCCACCGAAGGGCTCCCCAAAATGGAGGCCCTCGGACCAAGAACTGTACCCAACGATGGCGAGCTTCCCTCCCCGGGATCAGAAGAAGGGGCCATTGGATGGCGTGCTGGACGAGACTTCTTTTTTGGTTTAGGGATAGGGGCTTGCTCTTTGCCTTTGGAGTCATCCCCGGACTTCGCCTTCTTGCTCGGCGAGGTGGGAGGTTCATCCACCGAGCGCTTCTCGCCAATAACCACCCCCTTTGCGGGGGGAGCAGATTTTTTGGATGAACTCTCACCTCGGGCTCTCTCCACCCTTTCACCGAGCTTCTTGAGGCTGATCCTCTTCGACATCGCTGCAAAAAAAAAAAAAGAAAAAAATATATATCAGACGTAAAAAAATAATTAACAAAGTTAGTAAGAGTTTATGCCATCTGATCTAAGCTCGGGGGATAACTCGGAATCCGACCAGGATTCTGATGTCGAGACCGAGCTCGATCCCAACGCTGAGCAAAATTCTAGGACAGGGTCTCGGATTTTTCCCCCCGACCATCTTAATAAGGTCAGGTCGGGAATATGAGGAACAACCCTCCTCAGTTCCTTCCTAACAGTCCCTAGATATTCTATCGAGTCCTCTCGGGGTTGGCCATCTTGAAGTTCACCACGGGAAGAGCGGGACTCACCCGCTTCACCTGACGTCGATGGCGGTTGCGGATGATCGCCCCCTTCTCCTGATTTCGTAGGACCGGGCGAGCTGAAAACCCGGCGAAAAGCCTTGGTTTTAAAAATCATGGGGACCGCGTAGCGCCCACTTTCTGCCACCGACTGCGAAATTTGGTTATAGAATTCCTGCTCGAACGACAGCAACGTGGGCAACTCGTTGCAGCGCTCATCTGAAAAAAAAAGACCCATGTTAATACCGACCTTGTTAATCAATAAACCAATATTAGCGAAATAAAAACCGACCTGGAATTCCCCATGACCTCGGAATCCGCGGTACTCCCTCCCGAGGTTCTTCATCAAAAAGCTCCCAACTGTCCCCGGAGGCAAAGAAGAACCTGCTTTTCCACCCCTTCACGTTGCTGGGGTACCCTCCGAGGATAGTTTTCTTGTACCTCGCCTTAAAATAGAGCCACCCTTGGTCCGGCTTAGGATTATTAGTAAGGGAAAAAATATTCCTAAACTCGGATAGGGTCATCACATACTTGTGAACTCGCCACAATGACACGGCGCCGACGATGCTGCGCCACGCGTTGGGGATGAGTTGAGCAGGACAAATTTTATAAAAAATCAAAATTGACCTAATTATTAAGGGAATAGGAAAACAGAGACCCGCAGGAAAGGCGGCCTCGTAGAAAGCTACCTCGCCAAGGCGAGCAGAAAGAATGGTCTCACCCTCCTCAGGAAGTCTGAGCTGAACACCCTGAGGGAATGAATAAGTCTCCCTTAGTAAGCCGAGCTCCTCAAGGGTCATAGTGTTGTGTTCTTTAGTTACAGAGGGATGGACGTCACCTAAAGGGGCGGCCTCGGCAAAGGATGGATCTTCCATTGGTGACCTAGGGGATTGTCTAACCTCGTCAGTAACGTACGACGAACCTTCTCCTAAATGGTCTGAGATCCACGAAGGCAAAGAATCCAAAGTTGGACTCACTATAGACCTATGAGACATACAACTAAGTAAAAAAAGAACGAACAATTACTTACTGTGCTAAGAAATAATGGACGGCCACAGGCAGAGGCAAGGAGACTTAAGGCAGGAAGAACAACTGTAAGCAAGATCTAGGAGAGAGAGAGTGATGTTAGGCAGAAAAGGATAGAAGTGAATGGGTAGGGTCCCTTATATATAAGGAAGTGACGGATAAGATTCATCCGCTTCAATGGCCCAGATTAATCTACCTTTTGAAATTCTTTTTGAAACTTGAGCCCAGAGCCATCAATCCCGCCAAAAGTAATCATGGCGCTGCCCTTTTTTCTCAAAACTGCTCTGAAGAATTTAATGCCTTATCCACGTGTCGAACCGGGAGGAGAGGCACATTTAATACACATCCACGCGGGTCCATAACTTTTAATGATATTACTCAAAGGTCCCGAATATCTCGGCACTTTCGAGTAGGGGGTTACTGATGTGGAATAATTTGAACTAGTCCTAAATCATAAGGCGTTCCGAGCAAGGCACGTCGCCCAACATCTCCAAACTCACCTTCCAGGTCGCCCCATATTGTTAACAAGTCGAGCTCCATTCCATTTACATATTCCCTCCATATAGCCATAGGGCGAGATGATCTACCTCGCCCAAGGCAGAGACGTCTTCTCAAAGACCTTTCTCTAAAAGGACTCCATCTCCATTAGAGGTCTGCTATCACCACTCTTGTACCTGATTAAAGTCCATCTCCATAAAGAGTTCCACCTCTACAAGAGAACTGTCTCCAATAGACTCCAACTCGACAACGACGCCTATAATCACGAATGGATCACCAGTTGGCAGCCTCCTGATTAGTCTCCAGATTTGATTGGGATATCCTCCCATGCTTATCCTTCCGTGGAACTCGCCATACTACACTGACACGGCTCAGTTCTCCTGTCTATATAAAGGCTGCTCCCCTATAATAAAAAAGGTATGCTCAACACAAGCATTACACATTCATTATGCTCTCCATACTGCCTTAATTTATTTTCTAATCGCCTTGGTCTGATAAACACGCAGGAGGGATTTTGAGCGTCCTCACCCTGGCCGATTACTTTTACTCGTTGCTGTGCAGGTCGCCCCAGTATAGCCGAGGTCCAGTGCCGAGGCCGGAGAGCAACTTTGACTGTTGGTTGCTCTCCCAGATTTTTATCACAACAAAAATATTATTCTATTTTACCTTTTTATTTGAATTGATTTGACATTTTCACTTTTTTACATATAGATGTTTTGAAATTATTGTTGAATCATAAAGCACTAATTGTCAATAAGAATTTTGGTGTATGAGTTGTATAACCATTATAATCAACTAACCAATAATAAGAATTCTGAATTTTGTTGAACCATAATTCTGAATTTTGTTGAATTCTTATTGAACCATAAACCTCAACAGAATTCTTATTATTCATTTTCGTTTTTTCACATTTGACCCATAAAACTTTTTTATTAAGTGGGTTCTTTATTAGTGTCAAGATTCTTGAGATTCTCAGATAACTTTAATAAAATCTAGAATTTACCTAAGAATCGTACTTCTGACCAACCCTGACTTTTTAGCAAATTATTTAAGAATGACTCTATTAGATTAGGTTCTTGGTTAATGGATTGCTTATTTTGACAACTCTCTCGTGCATAACACGAGAACTCCCACTAATATATATATATATATATGTGTGTGTATTCGGTATATGTATATTTATATATTTTATTTATTTTTTAAAAAAATTAAAGAGAATAATTTTTATACAATGTATTGATAATACATACTCATATGTAATGAAATTTACAAAAATATAAATCTTAGTATATGTGAATATACATTTTCAATATATTTTTGTCTTTAATATTGCTCTTTATTTTTGTGTAACAACGAAATTTTACCTCAACGCACATCAGTGAAGTACAAAACAGACGTGACGTGTTGGAGGACCTGATCTTAGAAATCGGACGGACACGTGGTGGTGTCCTTTAATGGGCTCGTGGGCCCAACCCGACCCGTTGCCGCATAAGCCAATATGTTTACGGAGCGAAGTGGGTCAAAGCGGAGTGGGTTGGGCCTCCTTCCCTCCCTCGTGTGGGCCCCCATCTACGCCTCATAAAACAGCCCATCCGTCCCCATCGGGGTACGAGTGACTAGGGAGAGGCTAAGGACGCGTTTGACTTTTCCCATTTGTCGTGGAAAAGTTTTAAGTAGGTCTGGTTGATTTCATTACATTATTACTTCTTGGTCTTGGGTTTGGAATATCTCATGTGTATGCAATCACAAATTCCATAAAAATATAAGTGACACCTTTTGATTATCATCACTCGCAACAATGATGGATCAAACATGGTGAAGGACATGGACGGACGCAAAATTTTAATTTTGAAAAGACGAATATACATTCAAAATATAAATTTTGAAATCTAAGCATGAAATAAAATATTAGTTTTAACATTAGGGTGACAAACTTACGTAATTTTGTACTCTAATAGATAATATTACTATAAAACTAAAGTTATTTTAAAAACTTTACGGTGACGGTCACCTCCAACAGTCCCTCTTAGTTCCATCTCTGGCATAAAGGGGTACTTGCACTTCTAGAAATTAAGAAAAACTATGATATTATACTAATAATTTGCTTTTAATTGTAAGGATTCGCACCCTCAAATTATACTGGTCAGCACTCTGCCATTAGTAGTTTATATTATATGAAAATTTAAATTATTATCGTACTAATCTTTTTTTATTTTTCATTATGAGAATCCGTTTTATTTGTGAATGTAAACTCTTATATTATTTATTTTTTTATTATCAAAAATTAATAGTATAATTTAAATTTACGGTCGAGTTTTCTTAATTAGGGGGCCATTATATGATTTCATAACTCCAAAATTAAAATATTGGATCTATCCCCAAAATTTAAATTGATGCTAATTTTGTACTTTTTTAAGTAAGTAGAAATTCATATTATAGTACTCTTTCTTTCAAAACTTTTGTTAGATACATTCGCCACATTTGCCAACTCTAAGTTAAAATTCTATCTTCCTCCCTACATCAAAATATTGTTAAGAAACCAAATCTTTGCATTTTAAAATGGTTTAATTTCACAAACACTCTCTAAACTATCGTTTTTTATCACTTTTACTCCCTCATCTAAAAGGTAAATTATATTAATTTCTTTAACTATTTAATTATATCACTTACACCATTTCTATTACTAATCTGTTTGAAATTGGTAACAGTTAAGTCCATCCATTAGTCAGCCTTGTGTTAACGGATGGAAAAGGATGCCATCATTCGAAAAATAACTTTAAATGCCAAGTTTGCCCTTTAAATTGGCACTTTGGCAGGAAGGGATTATGCAATTTCAAGTGAAATCCAAATAAAAATAAAATAAAACCCCACTAGAATAATTAATTAAAATGGACGTCAAATAGAGGGCAAATGAAACCCAAATAGCACCCATATTAAAATAAAAAATGCTATATTTACCATCTGTTTTTAATTTACTTTCTAATGTGACTCTTAAATATAATTTCTTGAATCGCGAGACCACTAAACTAGTGATTTTAATATAACATAGAACTGCTGTATTAAAACCCACTAGAACTGTGGAACATCACTGTTAGTTGAGAAATCAAATGTCAAAGGTGAGAGTTATGCATCTCCAGGAACTCATTACAAAGGAAGAAACAATACTTGGGTAAGGAATCAATAATCTCCGTACCTAAGCAACCAATTAAGCTCATAGGTGAGGAGTGTACTGATATATCAAAAGTATGAGGGTGTCGGTGTAATTTATCCATTTTTTTTTTTTTTAAGGTAAGTCACAAGACAAGCTTTTTATGTCAATGGTTGTGACTTGATTTCTACACTTTTAAACCACTTATGGTAAACATTATTTAAGCAGTACGTCTACATTTATCGTATTTGTTATCAAAATATTTACCAAACTTACTAAAACGATGTCGTTTTAAATTTAAAAAACAAACAAACTAAAACTTAATTTTTTTTTTGAAATTCAAAACGACGTCGTTTTGATAAGTTCGGTAAATATTTCAGCAATAAATACGGTGGGTGTAGATTTATTGTTATTTAAATAACAATTATGAAACATCGTTTTGATAAGTTCGATAAATATTTAGTAATACATACGGTCGGTGTAGATTTATTATTATTTAAATAACAATTATGGGAAGTGAGGGCGGCATAAATGCATGGATTGATTTGCCACGTGGCTAAACACTGGACTTTTTGCTCCCCAAAACAAATGCCTTTGATCATGTTTCAAAGTTCAAACTTATCTGTTGAGAATTATGGTTTTGTAAAGTTCGGAGGTGATGGTCAGAAAAGGATGTACCCATGGGATCAGTTGGAAGGACCGTACACTTGGCAGACAAATTCACGGTCCCGACTATGGGCTCCTCATGATTTAATGGACTCCCAATTAGTTAATTTAACGTGAGGGTGTTTATTGTAACTAAAGCTATATTCAAATTGATTATTCAAAATAAAAAATTAAAAAATATTTAAGTAAAATTATATAAAAATTATGTCATAACAAATATTTTGACATAATTTTCAAGATAAAAAATACAGAAGCTGCAATAAATAGCCAAACTTATGTTAAATCAAATTAATTATTCAAAAATAGAAATTAAAACGCATTAAAATGGAGCTTTCTAAAAGTGAACTTTTTCTAACTTTTTTTAAGTTGTTCTCATAAATAAAAACAGAAGTTATGACAAACACTTTGACATAATTTTCAAGATAAAAAAATAAAAGATGTTGTTTATAAATTGCACTAAACACTCTTTACATACTTAAATAATCTTCAATTATGTAGCATTATGATTTGACAATTATGCAAGATAATTAAATAATAAGCTGCAATAAACAGTCTTTATATACTTCAATTATCTCTAATTACGTAGCATTATGATTTGGCAATTATGCATGTATTAGATAATTAAATAGATCATGCATAGGTAATTAGGGTTCGTGATTTGGCATGTTGATCAGTGTTATTCTATTAACTCTGTGTTATGATTACTTAATCAGTAAAACTCTACGATTCTGTTGGACATAACACTAAAACCTAGATTTCAAAACTGCAAACTGAATAATCGATCTTTGTTTTCCGATTTGTAAATTAAAACCAAATCGTTATAATAAAAACCAATCAACCCCTGTGTCCCTATGTGAGAGTATTGTTCTATTGTGCAACAAGCACACAAAATTTGCTTTATACATGCATGAATAATTAGAGAGATCAACTTGGAGATTTAGGACCATTTGAGGCAGTGAGATATAATAGGAGGTACAAAGGCGTGGTTAGACTTTTTCTTCCTTCTCTCATGTGACTTGCCTATATGTGAGGATGATACGACACTGTTCTTTATATCAATCTTGTCCATGTGGTGTATATTGTGGTTTTCATCCCCATTCCATCCGCATTATGGCATCTCTCTCTCTCTCCTTGACCTTGAGCTAGAGGGACGAGGGCGACGCTATTCACCAAGCTTCTTTAAAGTTTAATTGCTAAACTTTACACGATAAAATCAAGGCAGTAGGCTCACTGTGAACCTGCATCGATGATTCAAACTATTCATTCTCTAGCACTTGTTAAGGAGATTATTCACGTGAAAAATTATCTTGATTAGGTAACGTAGTCACATAAATTGAACCGAAAGTAAGATTTTCACAATAAACGATTCATTTCTAATAAAGAAAAGTTTTGAAAACCGTTAACCGTCAAATAAATTTTCTGAAAATTATTTTGCCAAACTAGTTCTGAAAATGGAGCCAAAGATGGTGGTATCCTTTAGGTCCTTTTTTTTTTCCGGGTAAATCTTGTGGTCCATTTTCATCTCTCTCTCCTTGACCTTGAGCAAGAGATGCTGCAGACACACTATAGCTTAAAAGGTTGTCATATCATTTAGCTAGATCCAATGAGCTGGGGGCAAACGAGTTGGTTACACAATCTCACTCAAACAAGTCTAGAGTAGGGCTCACAAGGATGATACTAGTAAATAGTGGACCACAAATCCCTTGCCAATACGTTTGGTGGAAGCGTATCTCCTATTGATCCTTCAAATTCCCAGCTGTTCACCACTACTGCACCAGTTGACTCAGTGGCTGGGTCATAGCCCAACCCAATAAATTGAAACAGAAGTTCTATTGTTTCTAAATTTGGACTAAGAAAATATTTTCAAATTCAAAGCGAATAGTTTAGATTCGCTTGAATGTTTTGGGTTACGTAACTAAGTGAATCTGTATCATTTATTTTTGAATTTAAAGAATATTTTTTGGTTCAAATTTGTAGCCGTAGGGTTTTTCAAATTGAAAACATGTTTTAAGGAGCTAGTATCTTCTTTTTTTTTGGTACCCATAAAACATTGTAATCCCACTTTATGGGGGATTTTGACTTTTGATATTGCTTCTAATATTAATTAATGCCCTGTTGGCCTAATTAAAAAATCTTAATTTTTTTACGATTGGTTAAAATATGAAAAATGAGATAATTTTTTTTTTTTTTGAATAACTAAAAAGTCATCTAGTTTTTTTAATACATAAATTAGTAAAAAATTACTAATGATTGCTCGATTTACTAAAAAAATTCGGTCAAACTCGCCTTGAAAACCAATCAAAAATTCATTTATCAATCTACAACTGTCCTGAAAACTGAGTTTTTTAGCCAAATTATAATTAAAAAATCTTTCCAAACGTGACCTTAGATTCCGAAAACTTCTTAGCTTGGGGCTATTTTTTTTAGTTAAAAAAAACACTTGAAAAGTAACTACCCTTTTGCCACTTTATCTATTTATTTATTTATTTATTTATTTATTTTGTGAGATTTTGGATGACTTCTCCCATGTCTTTTATCCAAGCCTGATATTTTTTGATTGCTAACTAAAATTTCTGCAACAAATTTAGAACCCAGATACGAACTGAGTCGGTAAGTTTGAAGCCCATCCGAAAACGAATTGGGCTGTTATGATATGAAGCCAGTATTGTGTGAACAAGATCATGTCCAGGCTGGCCTGGGTAATGTTGGGCCTGACTTCTTAGTGTGGCCGGTGGGGACAGTTCGACCTATTTTTTTTTTTTTTTTTTGACAACTTTGACTACTTTGACTTCTTCTTAGTTATTTTTTTTGTACTGTTCAATTAAAATTCGATTCTTATTGACGAGATGAATTTGAAATGCTTTTTTTTTGGATTCAAATTTGCAAAAAAAGACTCCTAAAGATAACAACGGCTTAAAAAACTCAAAATCGTATGGCAATTTGAGCATGGTTTAGGTTAGGGTAAATCTCACTTTATACATTCCACTTCCAATTTAAAAAATCATTTCTCTCGTACTTTTGATCAAGTTTTAATGTCTCCATCCCTCCACACAGTATTAGAATATTGGATGAAAAAGACACAACTATAATGGATTAATTTTATTTTTATCTTCTAAACAATTATAACTTTTTTTTTATTTAGTCTTTAAATTGTTAATTTAGTCTACAATGTCCCTAAAGTTTTTGATTTCAATCTATGAAGTCCAATTAATGACTTATGTTAAATCATTGACAAAAAGAGTTATTACGTGGAGTGCACGCATCGTTCATGAACAAAGTTGACATTTTAGGTAATCCTCCCAAAGCCAAACCCAAACCCAAACCCAAACCCAAACCCAAACTAAAAACCAACCCTAATATACGAACACATAACCTCAGCTCAACTCACAACAATTTCTCTCATTTTCTGTAACTGTTATTGGAGTATGAGCATAAAAAACTCTCACCTAGTAGGCAACTAGGGTGTTTGGTGTGATCTCATAATTCAATTTTGCTGATTTGAAAGGAGTGTAGACGATTGGGATTGTGGTGGCAATAGACGAATTGTGGTTGTCCAAAGATGGAGGTGAGTTGTGGTTTGTCGTGGTGCTTATGGTGAGATTGACACTTTCAGATTGGAGGGGGGGTCGGTAGTGGTGATTTTGGGGACAGAGGTGAGCGGAGGGTTGCGGTGGTAATTTTTGAGGTGGAGATGAACGAAGTTTTGCAGTGGTCCTAGTGGTTGTGTTGGGTCCTCTTAGGATATGTGCGAGTCTGCATTGTATAGTAGGGGGTGGAATTTGAGAAAAGAAAATGAGTTAGGTTTTGTGGATTTAAAGAGAAAGACAGAGAAAAGATGAAGACTGGGTGTGAGAGAGAGACGAAGAATGTGTTTGGATTTACAGAGCGAGAGTATCTTGGAGGTTTTGTTGCGTTTGGGTTTGAGAGAGAGAAGAGTGGGTTTGGGTTTGAGGATTTAAATAAAGAGAGGAGTGATTTTGGGTTTGTGAATTTGGTTTGGGTGGTTTTT
>BRYE01000022.1:2067500-2070000 GCA_030159115.1 Actinidia arguta var. hypoleuca
AAATAAAGTACTATTGGATTTGGGAGATTGTTGGGTGGCACTGTGGGAGACGTTCGTGGTTCTTAGCTTTTCAAGCACTAGGGTTTATGTTAGTCAGTGTTTTGCCAATTTTGTTTTTTTAGTTATTTAAAGTATCTTGGTAGGCAAGGGGTAGGTTGATCCTTTACCAAATGCAGTACAAGGAGAGTTATTGTACTTTCTGAAGCTCTCTCACGGATTTCTCTTCCATTTGCATATTTGATTTCATTATTTTTCAACAAAATTTTTACTTTGTCGATCAAAAATTTTAAAAAACTTACGCTTTGTTTGTTACTTGGGAAAAGAAAAGAAGGAAATTAATTTTTCCTTGTTCGAGTTTAAAGACAAAAATATATGAAAATAAAAAGGTAAACTAATAATAAAAAGAAGAATATGAAGAAAAGAAAGGTAGGGGTAAAGAAATATAAAATAGAAACTATTTTTATTTCTTTTAGGTTGTGTTTGGTTGATGATTTAGTAAAACAAAAAAAAAGAAAAGAGGAAAGTTGATCCATGTGATGACGGTTCAGATTTAATATTTTTCTCTTATATATGTATATATTTTTTTTTTGGGTTAAATTCTTGTTCATTTTAATCAAAATTGGACTAAATGATTTATGTGATTCCCCACAAAACTTATCGAATTAACTTCTCATTGATGTATTGTTTCACCGAGATCCAATTCAAATCACGATGTTATTTTCTTTTTCTTGAGTGGGCCTTTTCAATCTTTTTAGGTTTATGCTATACTTCGGGTAAAGATCCGCTCGATTTTAATTTGCACATATAGGAAAAATGCTCCCCTTACCACTTCTTTTTGGGTAAATTCTTGTTCATTTTAATCAAAATTGGACTAAATGATTTATTTGATTACCCACAAACTTTTTCTATTCCCATTTGTTAGCTAGAAAGCAAATTATGAGGGGGTGAAATAGGTTTGCTACTCTTAATGATCAATTAAAATTTATCAAGTAATCTAATGTGCACTTCTACTCAAATATAAATATATAAGCAATAAAGAGAAGAGAGAAGAGAGAAGAAAGTGCAAACTATTTAAAATGGTTCGACAAATCCGTGCCTATGTCCACTTCTCCAAAACTTCTTTAGGATTTCACTATCTTCAATAAGCTTACGGGTGCTTGCCAAACCTTAACACACTAGAACACTACTAGTCTTCAAGAATCTTCTATTCTTGGATATTTCATAATCACTCAATATGATTCTTTTCAATAGGATACAATGAATGAAAGGTATTTAGCTCACCAACTCTAGATTGAATAATGAATACAATAAAAACTCTATTTTTCTAGAGTGATACAACTTCTATTTGTTTTTGATCTTAATCAAAAACTCACAGTGAATGATCAAGGATTGAAGTATTGAATGCTAGAAAAAATACAAGTTTAAGGTACTTCAATATATTCCTAACAACCTCAAAGGATGATTTTATAAGCCCCGGCATAATCTTAAACGTTGTTGCATTAAATACACTGATCTAGCCATTCTGATTTAACCCTATCTGTTGGATCTGTGATTTGGATGTGCCAGATTAAAGATTCAAACTTCAGTCGTGAACTTCGATCGACTGAAATTCATGACCGAAGTTGAACTTCTGTCGTTAGTGGCTTGATTTTCCATTGGCTTGAGTTTTGCACCAACTGAGGTCTTTACAACTTTGGTTGTCCCCAATTTGAACTTTGGTCGACCGATCGTTAAGTTTGGTCTTCAATTGCCTGAATTTCCAGTGAGCTACCTTGTTGCTCTGTTTTGCATATGCTGAAGTTTGGTTATGCTTCTTTGAATTCGACTGTGCTTGAACTTCGGTTGTGCATTTTTGAGATTTCGATCGACCAATTTTTAACTTCGGTCGACATATAATTAAATTTCCAGAGAGCAGGTATGTTCAACAAAATTTAGTGTTTTTGGAATTCGGCTGTGCTCAGTGTTGGTTCGGTTGTGGTCTTGCAACTTCGGTCGTTCTCACTTAACTTTTGGGTAACTGAAGTTTAACTTTGGTTGTCCCTAATCTAAATTTCCAGAGAGCACATGAATTGGTCTTCATAGTTCGGCTGTGGCCTTTCAGGATTCAGCTATCAAGTTCGGTCGACTGAACTTTTGATAGCAAGCAATTTTTGCTTGTTTCAATTATTAGCTCATGCCATCAAGTTATCATTTTGAGTTTGAGTGTTAACACTTCTATCATTTTTGTATCCACAATAACAATAAATGTGACTTGTAGAAGGTTTTAAATCTCTTTTTGAACATATGCAAGTCGATCTTGTAAATCACTGTTGTTTTCCAAAGATTTTCAATAAAAGTTTAGTCCTAACTTAGTTTAAACAATTGTAATCATCAAAATTAAATCTTTTATTTCAACAATCTCCCCCTTTTTGATGATGACACAAATTATTTTTGAAAATCATTGTTTTTGTTTAAATTTTGAAAGCTCCTTGTTACTTCAAGCCTCCCATTTGCTTTATGC
>BRYE01000022.1:2082500-2097500 GCA_030159115.1 Actinidia arguta var. hypoleuca
TGAGGAATTGCCCTTTGCTTTATATAATTCGAGTTATTTTTTGTATAATAAAACTAATTTGGCATTTTGTATTGTTGATATGCAGGCAGTATGAGAAGAAATTTAGAAAGGCTTAAAATTTTATTCCATCAAACTTCTCAATATATAATAGAAGCTATAACCTAGATTAGGAAAGATACTAAATGGAAAGGAAAATAAATATTATGAGGTCAACATGACCTATTATAAATAACTAAGATAGGAAAGTTTCCTAATTAGATTAGGAAAGAAATCTTCCTAATTCCAACAATATGCATAAAAGTGTGAGTCACATAATTGATGGCATTGACAAATAAAACTTCACTTCCAGTTATACCATAATAGAAGGTGGCGGTTTGGACATTTTCGAATCGATCTCTTATCATATCAAGATCTTAGCATCTCCTGACAGTGGATCCATTTGCAAGAGCAGGAGCATCTTCAAGAAAGTTGAGGCCTACCTCTTGAAAAATCCTAATGCCTACTAGAAATATTACTTCCTAAAGTCTATGTTGAGACATGTATTCCCATGAGTGCACTTGCCTTTAAATAAATATTTGTTTTCAATTTTTTATTATTCGACCATTGGTGGCTTTCTATTCAATAGAAACACTATAATGTAATTTTTCATAGAAGGTTTATTAATAAAACTCGTGTTTACCTTTTTTTTCTTTTACACCATTCTCAATGGCAACGTACTACTAAATTATGATGTTAGCAGTAATAACTTTTTATTACAACAGCAACTATAGTATCAAGATCTACCCCTTGTCTAACAGTCTTCCAGTTATTGAGCTTGAAATTACAAATCCAAGTGTTAATTGAAAAGATGAAAATGATTAAAAGATCTTTAACACCATTAATTTGTTGATGAAGATACCATCTGTGTGAAGTTCAAGTCTATTAAGCTTGTGCTTGGATGTGAATGGGTGTGGTCAGTCGGGTTGGGAGTAAATTTTCATCCCACCCACCATTGGCAGTTTGAAATTTTCTCAATCCGTAGGTGACCTGCTGACCTTCACAATTGGTGGGTTGGGTAACTTTTCGGCAATATTGAAGGATTAGAAATATATTTTCAATTTGATGCTTTGATACATATGAATTATTATTTTAATAATATATACAAAGAGATCGGGTTCGGGTTGCTGACCAGAACTCTCCACCAACACTTTACTAATACCCTTTCTATTGGGTTATATCAATTTTATTACTAAACATACCCATATAAAATTAAAACAACCCCCAAACCTATCCCATAAAGTTCGGTGCGTGAAAATCCATTTGGCCTAGTTTTTTTTTGTAATCCCCACTGAGGGGCAAGTCATATGTTAAGGAAGGGTTGTCGTGGATACTTGGCCCATGTGGTGAGTGAATAGCAGTCAAAGCAAAAGTTAGATGCCTTACCTATATATAGTAAAGGAGTTTGCAGATGTATTTCCAAATTATCTGCCTGGCCTTCCTCCTGATCGTGAGATTGAGTTCACTATAGATTTTATACCGGACACAACACCTATCTTTAAGGGGCCTCATAGGATGGCACCTGCAGAGTTGAGGGAGTGTCAGGTGCAATTGCAAGAGTTTTTGGATAAGAGATTTATTAGACCTAGTGTTTCACCGTGGGGGGCTCTTGTCCTATTTGTGAAGAATAAAGATGGCTATATGCGGTTATGTATTGATTATAAGGAATTGAACAAGGTCACCATCAAGAATAAATACCCATTACCGCATATTGATGATTTGTTTGATCACTTCAGGGGGCTCAGGTGTTTTCTAAGATTCATCTTAGGTCTGGTTATCACCAACTGAAACTTTGGGGGGAGGATGTTCCTAAGACAACCTTTAGGACTCATTATGGGCATTATGAGTTTTTGGTGATGCCTTTTGGCCTTACTAATGCTCCAGCGGCATTCATGAATTTGATGAATAAGGTCTTCAAACTCCAGCTGGACCATATTGTGGTGGTATTCATTGACTTTATCTTGATTTCTTCCGGGAGTAGGGAGGAGTAAGAGGAGCATTTGAGGATAGTCTTCCAAATTCTTAGGGAGAAAAGACTGTACGTGAAGTTTAAAAAGTGTGAGTTTTGGTTGGACAACGTATCATTTCTTGGGCATGGGATTAGTAAGAATGGAGTGAGTGGATTGTAAGAAAGTGGAGGCTATGGCTGATTGGCCATGCCTGACATCAGTGACTGAGGTACGCTGTTTCTTGGAACTTGCCGGATATTATTGACGGTTTATGGAAGGTTTTTCTCTTATTGCATTGTCCCATACTACTCTTACTCGGAAAGGGGTGAAGAATGAGTGGAAATATATTAATTGTGAACAAAGCTTTAAAGAGTTTAAGAAGAGCTTGACTACAACACCAGTTCTTACTGTACCAACCGAGGGTGGTTACTTTGCGATTTACAGTGATTCATCCCATCAAGGATTGGGTTGTGTACTTATGCAGCATGGCAGAGGGGCTTGGGTTGTGTACTTATGTAGCATGGCAGAGTGATAACGTATGCTTCTCGTAAGTTGTAGGTGAATGAGAGGAATTATCCCATGCATGACTTGGAGTTAGCGGCCATTGTTTTTTCATTGAAGTTATAACGGCATTATTTGTATGGGGTGGTGTTTTGTGAGATTTATAGGTATCATAAGAGTTGAAGTATATCTTTACTCAAAAGGAATTTAATTTGAGGTAAAAAGATGCCTTAAGTTGCTTAAGGATTATGATGTCAACATACTTTATCACTCTGGGAAAGCGAATGTGGTGGCTGACGCTTTGTGTAGGAAATCATCAGGCAGTACCTTAGCATCATTGACTGTTCAACGACATTTATTGGAGGATCTAAGATGATTAGGAGTAGAAGTCGTACAACATGGGGATGGTGCCATGTGCAGTCAACTGTCAGTCAAAACCAACTTTCCTAGATAGAGTTTGAGTGACTCAACAAGATGATCCCCAATGTAACAAAATTATAGAGGTGTTGCAAAAGGGTGAGGTTCAGATTTTGCTGGGGGTGATGATGGAATACTTGAGTTTAGGGGTCGAATTTGTGTTCCTGTTGGTGAGCATTCATCCTGGCAGTACTAAGATGTATAGGGATGTCCGAGGGCATTTTTAGTGGTGGAATGGTTGAAGAAAGATATTGAAATGTATGTGGCGCAATGTCTTGCTTGCCTACAGGTTATGGTCGAGCATCAGAGACCATTAATTAGGAAAGCTTCAGCCTTTATCATTACCGGAGTGGAAATGGGAGCATATGACTTTGGATTTTGTTATGGATTGCCTATTTTAGAAGAACTCATGGGCCTAACTTAACTCTGAAAACTGGCTTGCAAGGTGAGGGTTGTCTAATGGTTTATAAAGAGGTACAGGCCTTCATATTCAGGCGATGTGGGACTTCACTCACACCCACCCTCATGCGAAGTGTGGAGATGTGAGGTAAGAGCGTAAGCTGAGTGGTCCAAGAGGTGTGAGACTTCACTCACGATGAGAACGTGAGCTGAGCGATCCAAGAGGAGAAGGCCTTTCGGAACCTAGTTTTGATACCATGTTAGAAGAACCCATGGACCTAACTCAACCCTGAAAACCGGCTTGCAAGGTGAGGGTTGTCCAATGGCTTATAAGGAGGTACAGGCCTTCATATTCAGGCGATGTGGGACTTCACTCACAGCCTAGGACATGTAATGGATAGAGGTGTCAAACGTGCTCGCCGTGCTGTGTCACTTTTCTTCCGTGCCAACCGTGCTTCGTGCCGTGCCGTGCCGTGCCATGCCATTTTTCTTTATTCGTGTCGTGCCGTGCTGTGCCATTTTGTAACCGTGTTGTCCCGTGCTGGCCTGCTAACTTAGTCATATGACTCGTGTCGTGTCTTGTCCATCTACTTAATTGTGCTGTGCCGTACCCGTATTTTAATCGTGTCGTACCATGTCATGTCTAGTTTTTAATCATATCGTATCATGCCGTGCCAACCAGCTTACTTAATCGTATGACTCATGTCGTGCCGTCCCAATTTTTTTTTTTTAAATTGTCAATACCCAATTTAGGAAGGACTCCAAGGATAAGAAGCATGGATGTAGATATGGATACCAATATGGGCACTGTGACACAAAAAATTCGAAATAAAAGGTAACACATGCACCCCAGGGACACGACAAAAATTTAATGTGTAGATATTACTATGAATATTGCTTCACATACTCCCGAAACTAATGAAAACCAACACTAACTTTGCACAAAAATGAAAACTAATCGGAGTTCCTATCATGTCTCATATAGCAATCTTACTACCAATTACCAACTTAACAAAAATTTAACTATAATCAACTAACTGTAATAACTCAATAACTTTGAGTCCACTAACTCTCAAGAGAACATATCTTTACACTCCACCCTCAACCTAATCGGAGTTCATTGACCATAAACTTGGTCTTGAAAATATTAGAAGGAACAACCATCAACGGTTCACTAAATTAAAAGGGACGACAGTCAAAGGTACACTAAAATATCAGCTCACTGAACCTGAATCCCAACTTGGATAGGCAGCCATACGTTGGTCCAAATGAATTGCTGAAAAAATAGCTCTAAGGCCAAGGGACATCCTACTGCAGTGCTGTTGCTTGATCACCGCTGCTGGTAATTACTTGATCAACGCTGCTACTTCTGCTAAGCAGACCGCACTCATGAGAAAGTTTTTGGAAATTCTCTAGAAAATTGGGCATGAATTTATGGTAAATGAGACACCCTCAACGGTGCCAAAACAACAAACAAAGCTTCAAAGTAAATCTGAAAGAAATTAAATAATAGCTATTGAGTAAAATACAAGCAGAAATAAAGTAAATGAGACACCCTCTATGAAACATAAGACCAGGTTCCAAGTCCTTAAACAGACACGACGTAACTGAAGTCCTCATAATCAGTGTTATTAAAATTAGGCAATGATTGAAGCAAAAAGATATAACAATGAGTACTCAGTTTTGTCATAACACACTACTGCATAAAACATACTAGCAAAGACATCAACACTTAAACTTAATCCTGGGCTCAGCTTTGTCATCATAGCCTAAAAGACTAGAAATGAACAACACTGCCCAGTAACTTGGGTACTCCGAAGTTTCATCACAATACCAAAGGTCCAAAGCACCTAGAATCACATTTAAAGCAACTAATTACAGATTCAGCAACCTAGAAAATCAATTTCAGAGTGTATCCTTCAATTACTACACTTATAACACAGTTTCAACACTCTAAAGTCTAAACTACAATTTCCAGCAACTTGTACATAGTTTTCAGAATATGGACATAACTCACTCACTCAAAATGTGGATATAACTGAAACACTTTAGTAACTCAACTGCCCAGAATGTGGCAGTCAAGTGCATCAATAAATTATCTATCACAAGGCTCAGATATCAATCATCATTGCTTTTACTTTACTTTGAACAAGGGCAGCAGTAGCAAATCAAACAGGACAAGTTCAATAGTGCATCAACAAGTGTTTAATGGGCTCAGAAATCATCATTATTGCTTCATAAACATAACACAAATATAAATAATCCATCCCTTGGCTCAGAAAGTTCCACTATTGCCCACAAATAATTGCCCATAAATAACACACACACACACACATACACAATCTAAACAAACATGCACAGTTTCGTTTATTTATTTAATAATTAATCATTTCTTGTTACTTCCGTGTCATGCTAGGCTAATTACCGTGTGTGCCGTGCCCTTCACACTTCTATCTTGTGCCCGTGCTATGCCCTTCACACTTCCGTGTCGTGCCCGTGCCATGCAAGATTGTCTCGTGTGCCACGTCTATTTCGTACCCATGCTATGCCCGTGCTTGTGCCCGTGCCATGCTAGCCTAAGCCCATGTTGTGCCTGACTAAGTCCATGTCGTGTCGCGCCAAACCAAGTCAACTATTGTGTTGTACCCGTACTCTGCCCGGCTTTGACCGTGCCATGCTGTGTTGTGCCAGGCCAACTACCATGTTGTACCAGTGCCGTGCCCATACCATACCGTACCGTGCCGTGCCGTGCCCAACTTATACCGTGCCCGTGCCGGGTTTATTTGTGCCGTGTCAATGCCATGCCATGCTGGTAAGGCCCACTTGACACCTCTAGTAATGGAAATGATGAAGTTTGGGTAATAGTTGATTGGCTGACCAAAGTTAGCACACTTTATTGCTATTTATTTAGTTTGAACCGCCTGGCACAATTGTATGTGAAGGAGATTATTAGGCTTTATGGTGCACCTGTGTTTATCGTTTTAAATCATGATCCCCGCTTCATGTCTAAGTTTTGGGGAGCACTGCAAGCGGCCATGGGTACTCGCCTAAATTTTAGTTCTACCTATCACCCGCAAATAGACAGATTATCTGAGAGAACTATTCAAACATTGGAGGATATGTTGAGGGCTTGTGGCTTGGAGTGGAAGGGTAATTGGGATGATCAACTGCTATTGATGGAGTTTACCTATAATAACAGTTATCATTCGAGTTTGTGAGTTGCACCGTATGAGGCAATGTAGATCTCCTTTGTATTGGTATGAGGTCAGAGAAAAATAAATTTTGGAGACTGACTTGGTGGAGGAGTAACCCAAAAGATAGCTACCATTCGGGAGAGACTCTTGGCAGCTCAAAGTTGACACAGGAGTTATGTTGATCATTGTAGAAGGGGCTTAGAGTTTCAAGTGGGGGATATGGTGTCCTCACGGTATGGCCATGGAAGTGAATTATTCAATTTGATAGGAAAGGGAAGTTGAGTCCTCGATATATTGAACCATGAGATTTTAGATAGAGTTGTGAGGTAGCTTATCGCGTGGCACTACCGCCGAGTTTGGATGGTGTGCACAATGTTTTCCATGTATCCATGTTGCGGAAGTGCATGCATATGCCATCACATGTGATTCACTACGAGTCTCCTTACGTTCGTGAAGACTTGACCTACGAGGAACAACCCGTGCAGATTCTAGATATGAAGGAGAAGGTGCTTCGTAACAAAGCAATATCATTGGTTAAAGTGTTATGGCGTAATCATGCGGTTGAGGAGCGCGAAGAGGAGGTGTGCGACAAATTCCCCGACTTATTTGTTGAGGTAAATAGACTAATTTCGAGGATGATTTTTTTAAAGGGAAGAAAGATGTAACACCCTATTTGTTTTTATGATGATCATGTTGATATTACCATTGTGATATTGGTAATGGTTGTTGATACAATAAAATTGTTCTTTGAGACTATGAGATTTTATATGTACCATTTTGCGATACAAATTATAAATCTTGATAAATTGAATATTTGTCACCTAGTTTTATCAATGTTCAATGGTATGCTATGATTATGTTCTATATCTATACATACTTTTAAATTTTCGTTTTAGAACGGTTTCCTACTATTTTATCATTTATTGAGCTTTCAGCTAATGTTGTTTTCCACATTTTCTGGTGGTCAGTTAGGATTTTTAGAGATGAACTCTGTTATATAGTGGGACCCACTGCTAGTGACGTCTTAGGACATTTCTTATTACTAATTTATTAGACTGACATTATCATTGTTGAGAGATTGGTTTCTTGGTTGTTTGTTTGTTGCTTTAGACTACTTTGGTTGGATATTGTTAGTTTGTGGTTGTGTCCCACAAATTACGTTTGGATTTTCGTTGAATTACTTATTTATATATGCCTTTCGTATCCTAGTTTATTTACTTATCTTAGTAGTTTGGGTGTTATAGGTTTCGTGAGCCTTGGGTAAGGCCTATGGTTCATGGCCGTTCATATATCCTCAAGTGAGAGGGTGTAACAGTATACATAAATTTGTTCTATAAAGAGTTGATATCATTGATAAAGAAAATTTTACCTATAGTTATACAAAAATTGAAAGTGACGCTTTAACGGACGTATTCGAATCAATCTCTTATCAAATCAAAATTGTATCATCTCTTGAAGGAAGATCCAGGACATGAGCATTTACATGAGCAAAGGTGATGCCCAAGTCAAATGATTTATTGCAATTATCTTTACAATAGTTACTGATCGGATCATAATTGAATTCAAATGATTTATTGCAATTATTTTCTTGGAATCAAATTAGTATGTTTGAGGATAGTCCACTGTCCACACGGAGGGACGTTTATTTATTTACAAATAAAATCATTATCAAACCTTAAAAAATGTTAATTTAATTAAACAAAGTCTGTTAGAAACTTAGTTTCCAAATATTTAAATTCTCGCAGACACCAGAGGACATCATTTGATGCCTTGGCTGCAGTTAATTGGTAGTAAAACTTATTTTTTATGAGTGGACATAGCAATATTACATACCTTAAACAAACAAATAAAATTAAACTCTGCACCACTCTACTTTTACCAGAATTTTATTTTGCATCCTTCAATTTCAATTGTGTTAATTATAGGTTGTGTCAATATATCCATTTCGCCCATTTTTCATTCTGTTAGGTGACAAAAGAATGTTATGGTGCCTCATGAAAAAAGGATTCTTAATTGAATGATAGATAGATGAAAAAACTACATTGACCTAAAGTGTAATAGTTTGATTGACTTAATTTGGAATTGAAAGATGTAAAATGAGATTTTAGTAAAGTGCAAGGTTACAGAGTGCAACTTAACCCTCCCAAATAAATAAATAAATAAATAAAATTAATTGAAGAGCTCATAAGCAGATATTTTGGCTTCCACTCCACACAATGAGAAGATAATTTAATTGTTACTCTCCTTTGGGACTAAACTCAAATTCTCATTCATAATTTGTCTACAAATTTATGCATATGGATGAACCATGAAAATTTTACCATCTTATTTAAGACTTAGAATAGATAGATGTGGGGATGTGGTGTTTGAGGAATAGAAGAAAATAAATCGAGGATAGACACCTGCGGTGGCTACGAACGAATGCCTGTTGTGATGATTTAGTTGCGACAAAGAAATAGTGAGTTTGGCCACCAGAGCTGTTTTAAAAAAATGGCTCTCCAACGGTCAAGTTAGATGACCAGATAATCAATGTACGTGGAGAGAGAGAGAGGGAGACAGAGAGAGAGCGTAAAAGCTTGTTAGAGCTGAATTTGCATACCTCTGATAGCATAATGCTTGGCTTATATAGTTCAGTCTGACACATCCCTGGATGCATCAACTGTCATGTCACTGAACAGTCTACAGCTCGGCGTTTGCCTGGACGCGCTGACTGTTATGTCAGTGATTAGGCAGCTGACAAGCCTTGCCTCTAGGGTTTGGTTGGTAGCTTTCCATCATGCTGTCGATGTCTCAATCTAGGCATGGAGGTTGTTAGAGACACCTTTTTTGATACTTCAAAATGTTTGTACCTCATCATTGTCCATGTATACAGATTTGAACAAAAAATAATTGTTCATATTTGTAAGTGTGAACACAATTTTTTGTTCATAATATTAAAAATGGACATTCATCATTTGCTCATGTATACAACGAGGAACGAAAAGTAGTTGTTCATAGTAGTAAGTATGAACACAAAATTAAACCTAGGACCCCAACTCTTAGAATTTTGTTCAAACTCATAAGTGTGAACAAAAAATATTTGTTCATATTCGTAAATGTGAACGATTCCAGAACCAACTGTTAGAATTTTGTTCATAATTGTAAGTGTGAACAAATGTATATTGTTCGTTCTCGTAAGTGTGAACAATTCTAAAATGCATTCTCAACTCTTGTAGTTATGAGCAAGATCCACCTATCACAAATACCCACGTATTTTTTTTATTTTGAACGTCGAAGAAGAATATTTCATTATATAGGGGTAGAGAGAGCAAAAGATACAATCAAGAGAGGACTGCCATCCAAAAAGGTTGATAAGTAGTCAACCATATAGTAGAACCTTGGATATTACAACTTAACTACTAACTAGGATAAATAAAAAAGCTTATACAGATACAGATTCCATAAGCATTTGAATACCCATGAGCAAAAATACCATAGCCCCGGAAGCCCATCTAGGGAATCTACTCTGAACTAATTACTGAACTCAACCTAAATATGATATCATCCATTGTTAGATCCCTTCCATCCTTGCTTGATGATACCCAGAAAGCTATGCGAGCAATAATAAGTTCAGTAACCTCGGGCCAGACCACTGCCTTATTTTCAAACACCTTTTGGTTTCTAATATTCTAAATTGACCACACCACAGCCAAGGGAATTAGATCCCAGAGCACTTTGGCGCTTGGTTTTCAAGATGCAGACACTCCACTAATGGAATAGACTTACAAGGGATACAGGAGTTGCACATGACACTCAATAGCACCTTTGGATAGCAGCCCAACTTTTCCAAACAGGAGTACAGTGTAGCAGCAGATGGTCCAGAGATTCAAGTTCACTATTACAAAATGAACACAGGGCTTCACCCTCATTATGGATTATCCCGAGACTGAATAAATACTCAGAGGTTTTAACTCTGCCAATATAGGACAACCACCCAAAACATTGCACACGAGGAGGAGCTACATTCTTCCAAATTAGCTTGAAGATGTCATCAACATTTGAGTGGGAGGAAATAGCAGTGTCATAGATGGACTTAACTGTGAATTTTCCTGAGGAGCACCCTTGCCAAATTAGCTGGTCTGGCCTATCAAAAGCAGTCACCACACTAGATACAACCATTAGATCATTTAGGTCTGCAAGAGCTTCTATTTCCCTATCCAACAGTGGTCTTCTGAAGCTAAAGACCCATCTCTGCAATTCCTCAAACCTTGTAAAAACTTCACCCAGACTCTCAGTCTTATTGATAATAATTCTAAATAGAGTAGGAAATAGGAACTGAAGAGAAATATTGCCCAGCCAGATATCCTTCTAGAATTTGATGGTACTGCCATCTCCAACCCTCAACTTTGCATTCTCCATGAAGATATCAAACAATAATGGTTGCCTTGTATGAATTTGCATAATATCTCTCCAAACAGTTGATACTTTCCTATTTAACTCCATCTTTGGGATCCAATCCCTACCATCCATGTTGTACTTGGCATTTAGGACTTTCCTCCAAAGAGAAGACTTATCCATGCCAAACCTCCACCACCACTTCAACAACAGAGACTCATTCATGAGCTTGATATTTCTGATCCCCAGACCTCCACTTAATTTACTTTGAGATAGCTTGGACCATGTCACCAAGTGGATTTTCCTCTTTAGATCAGATCCACCCCACAGGAATCTAGCTTGGATTGATTCAATACTTTTAATGACACACTCAGGCATCTTGTAGATTGTCATATAATACAAAGGGAGACTAAGGAGGACAGCCTTGATGAGGACAATTCTCCCCCTGAAGGATAGGTGCCTTCTCTTCCATGAAGACAATCTAAATTTGATTTTGTCTATCACAGGCTTCCAAGTTGCTTTCAATTTGGGATTTGCTCCAAGAGGTAGGCCTAGATACTTGATGGGTAGCTTTTGAATTTGGCAATTAAGAGCATCTGCCAGGGGTTGCACTGCAGCTACATCCATGCCCACCCCACACATTATAGATTTATGGTAATTAATCTTAAGGCCAGACATATGTTCAAAACTCTTCAATATATTGTTTATAGAGACTACCTCTGCCAGCTTTGGCTGGCAGAAAACCAAGGTGTCATCAGCAAATTGCAAATGGGTGACCACTGGCCCATCTACTCCCATCTTGAGGCCACTAAATGATCCCAACAATTCGGTACTGTGTAGTAGCCAGTTTAGACCTTCGGCTGCTAAGATGAATAAGAAAGGTGACATGGGATCACCTTGTCTAATACCTTTTTGCATTTGAAATTCTTTTCCAGGAGAGCCATTAACCAGAACAGAGACTCTAGCTGAAGACAGACACTTTTTTATCCAGGCTCTCCACCTTTGAGGAAAGTCCATTAGTTCCATCATTTTCAATAGATAGTTCCAATTTACTTTGTCGAAAGCCTTTTCAACGTCAGCGTGGTGATCACACCAGTGGCCGCAATGGTCAAGGTAGGGTTGGTGCTCATCATAGCAGTGGTCCTGCTATGAGGTTTACAGGAAAAAGAGATTTGTTTTGAAGAATAGGGTTTTATGATTTTGGGATGTAGGGAGTTAAGTTATTTTTTAGTGTTTTGAAAGGGTGATTTGTACAGTTTTTTTTTTGTATTAAAGTGCTTTGTACTGAGATGTGTTTGCAAATTTAAAATGGTATTGTTGTGTCCTCAGAAAATGGGGGTGCAGAGACCACTTTGACTTGATTTAGAAGCTCCCTTGCAAATAAATTTGCAACTTGGACGATTTAACCAATAACACAACACAACTAACCACTTAACTAGCTTAACACAAGGAACGAAATGACACAAACGAAAAAGCTTTGCCTTTTTCGAGCACTGGAGATCTTGCAACTTCAGCAAAATCAGATGTGAGCCTTTTACCGAAATGGAAAGAAAATAGAAAAACCTTGCGTTTTGTCGTGTTGGGCAAGAGCAGGCTCGAAAATTTTACCCACGATTCATCTGACGTACCAAAAAACATGTTTTTTCCCACCCAACCCAACTCGTCCATCTTCATAATCCATGGGTCTCAGCCCGGGCTGGTGCAAGAAATTACCTAATACATATTATCAAGATTTTTGGCTTTTAAGCCACAGACTCGCTATGTAACAGAAAAAAATTGTGCCAAACCAGGACCGGGGTGGTGTGGGGTGGTGGTGGTGGTGGTATGTGTTGCAGTAATAGACTCAAAAGTATTATTGGGGAAATTACATTAAACCTCAACTAAATTATGAAAAACTACAAGTTGCTTGGTATAATTACACTAACCTCCCTTTTAATAATTGTAAACAAATAGAAATAAAATTTCATTAGGGACAATGCATTTTATAGAATACATACTCATACGTGATAAGGCTAAAAAAATGTGTTTTACTACATAATTGTACACCCTATCCATGTATTGTCTAAAATGAATTGTCCATGTCCTTTTTCAAAGGAATAATACAGGTGTCGAGTCGATGCACAAATGATCAAGGGTATAAAATGAACAAAAACATCATGAAACTCAGGGCATTGTTTGGTTGTTGTTTTCAAAATCAGTTCGACGCAATATTTTTTAAAAATTTATTCAATTGATGGTTTTCGAAATTTACTTTTTAGAAATTTCTCATAGAACTCATTTATGAGAAAACATTAAAAAGATGGTTTTAAATTCTCAAAATCTATTTCACCAAAAGAAGCAAACATGCATTTTTATTTTCAAAAATAACTTCAGAAAAATGTTCCGCAAAATTGATTTTGAATATTCCAATCAAACAAAACTTTAGATTCTCATATGGGACTTGATAATAGCCACTATGATCATAGTTGATTTCAAATGATATCTTACAAACAATTTCTAGGAATCAAATTAGCATGTTCAGAATAGTTCACTATCCACAAAAGGGGATGTTATTATAATCACTCTATAAACAATCCCTCGCAATATTAGGCAAATCATTGTGTAATTATTTTATTTCTAACTAAACTAAGTCTTTTTAAATAATTCGGTATCTGGTCCACTCGATTGACTAATTTAAATAACTAATTTTACTGTTTACAAGTGAAGGTCTACTTAAAGCCGGGACAGATGAACCTAACACAGGAATAGACAACACAAAAGAAAATCAAATACCAAATTTAAGGGTTCATGAAGTCCTTGCTGGCCAAGTCACAACCAAACAAAGTCTTCTAAACAAACTCCTCTGGAGGTTTAGTTTCCAAATCTTTAAATTCAAACCAACAAGAGGAGCAATTAAACAGTATCAAAACTTATTTTCTGATAGCTAAATTCCAAGGCAGCCAATGGCCCATTACAACAAGGTTGGTGGTCAACATTGATGTCCTGAAGGACTTCATTATATATATCTGCTCTAGAAGAACTAAACAAACATGAGCCACATGGAGGGAAAATACCTAGGAGCATGAAATCAATTCTCCACTTAAAGAAAGCTTAAAAGCAGTAATAGCATAGAGATAGTATATTTGTTCTTACGTGGAAATATCAGTTCATCTGTAGAATGTTGAAATCCTAGAAAATGACCCCACAGATTTTTAAAAATTGGGTCAAATTTGTTTGGCAATTAGGTATTCTTGATCATGACACAATAATTGAATTCAAATGTTATATTTAAAAGTTTTTAGGATAGTCCCTTAGAATCACCCTATAAATACCTCCTCTAGATCTCACATTTCTCTCACACCAACATCTCCCTACATCCCAATCAATCCTTCTTACTCATATTACTCAGTGGTTCATCTTTCGACTTTTAACACAAAATGGGTGCCATCACTTATGATATGGAGATCCCATCCTCAATCCCTGCAGATAAGATGTTCAAGGCCTTTGTCCTTGATGGCGACACCGTCATTCCCAAGGCCCTGCCCCATGCCATTGCCAGTGTACGAACCCTCAAAGGAGATGGTGGCGTTGGAACCGTCAAACTTACCACTTTTGGTGAAGGTTTATCTCTATTATTTGTATTATCTTACTATGTTTATACCAAGCCTTTTAATTCCGGAATTACTTTTATTGCTTTCACAAATTTTATTTCACTTACAAATATATTTGTGGAAGTAGCCAAATAATTTTTTTGAGTAATGGTCCTATATAATTTGAGATAATATTTGTATAATAGAACTACTCTTATTAACGTTTTGTTTTTGTTGATGTGCAGGGAGTATGCATAAGAGCGTGACACACAGAATTGATGGTCTTGATAAGGAAAACTTCACCTACAGTTATACCATAATAGAAGGCGGCGCTTTAGATGTTTTCGAATCAATCTCTTATCACATCAAGATCGTGGCTTCTCCTGATGGAGGATGCATTTGCAAAAACAGGAGCATTTACCAACCCAAAGGTGATGCCCAAGTCTCAGAAGAGGAAATCAAAGTCGGCAAAGAGAGGGCCTCAGGCATATTCAAGAAAGTTGAGACCTACCTCCTGACAAATCCTGATGCCTAGAACTATTGCTTCCCCAAATCTATGTT
>BRYE01000022.1:2112500-2115000 GCA_030159115.1 Actinidia arguta var. hypoleuca
GCTTTGCATTGAATTTCTTTTAGGAGTTTGAATTGAAATGGAATAAGTTGTTGTTGTGCTTGATTTGTGATAATTGAAATCAAGTTTAAGGCCCTAGGAACACCCTCCAATTCCACGCACACCATGTGTTCGATGAAATGCCTCTATGACGTTTTTGAGTAAATTTAGAGACCAATTGGATTCAAATGAATTTCAAATGGTCTCTATGCTTCATAGAGAGCATTGGTGATGACACGCTTTTGAACCTTTTTGTTTCCTCTCCTCGCCAAAACACATGCACACCAAGTGTTCGGTGAAATGCTTGGAGGATCCAAATGCCATAAGTTGATATTGGTGGGCGCTAAATAAGGCATGTTAGGTTTCATAGTTTAATTCCAAGCACAATGATAGCTTGTTTTAAGCCTTTTAGCGTTAGAAGCATTTATTGCGCCACATGTGCATTATGTTGAATTTTTGTGAATAAGCGTCATGTGTCTTGTTATGCTTGTTTTGCAGGTGTGTGTGATTTTTGTTTGAATATGGAGGGTGGTGATAAGGTTTCCAAGGGCACGCCAAGAACAAAAACCACGGCCATAAACACGGCCAAGGGTAAACAAGCAGCTGGCTCTTCCAGAGAGGGCTACGATGCTTTGAGGTTTATAGGAGTGCATGCGGAGAATGCTTATAGGAAAACTTGGGTGCAGAATGGGGCAGTAATAGAGCGGGAAATAAGGCTCAATGCTTTTGGCAATTTTGGTTGGGATAGGGAATTTGCTAATCGAGGTTGGTTAGGATTAGCTTCTTTCAAAGGGGAGTGTATTGTGACCCTCTGCGCCGAATTTATGGCAAATATATCTTCCCCGATAGCTGAAAAGGGGAATGAGAGGATAGTATCTTGGGTTCGGGGGAAGGAGATCATTCTGACTCTTGACACATTTGCACACTACTATGGCTTAGGGCGAGTGGAGAATCCTGATTTTGAATACCCTGATGTAGGAGCCCCTCCCTTGTCGATTATTTGTAATGAACTGCTAAAAAGGGGAGAAATGTGGGATGGAGAGGTACAATGTAGTAAGCAGAAGTTGACCGCTCGGTACCTTATCCTCTTCCTGTTTTCTTGCCACTCCTTGATGCCGTTGAAGAGGACCGTTGACATGAGCTTGGCTAGGGCTCAGTTGCTTTGGCCTATAGGGACGGGGAAGTCCATTGACTTGCCCCGATTCATGTTTATGCAGCTTTACCATGCCTATACATACCCTAACCCTAAGGGATCCATTCCATTCACTTGCTTGCTCACTAAACTGATTAAAGACTCAAGAGCCAAGTTTCCCCGCGACCTCATCACCCAAGACCAGGATACCCCCATAGATGATGCCACTCTAAGTCGTTCGGAGGGGCAAAAGAAGATAAAGAAAGAAGTAGAATAATTAAGGAGAAAAGCGCGTGCTGAAGGAGGATCGGGACAGATGTCTGGGGCTGATATTGCAAGTTTGCAAGTGGCTGTGGAGCAGCAAGGGCAGAAGTTGGACGCCTTCATTACTTCGACCGATGGTCGGTTAAAGAAGATTGAGGAGCATGTTGAGAGAAACACTGCCATCCTTCAAGAGATGTTCGCGATGATGATGAGAGGACAGCCGCCAGCTGGAGGCGATGATGATGGGGATGACTGATCCTTACGAGTTTAGACTGTTATGTTTAGGTCTAGATGTTTACTGTCCAGTCTAAAACTCTTGTTTTGTATTTGTTTTGTTTGGGATACATAACTGTTTTTGGATGTTGACTTTTGGATATTAGTTTTTGATAATTGGATGGATGACTTTGTTTCAAGTATTTTGGTTTGATGTATAATTGTGGATAACTTTAATGAGTTTTGAGACAGGTTTCTATTCAACCAATGTGAGTTGAACTCATCCAAAATAGGTCGGATTTCTGGTTCTATTTTAACAGCTTATGACTTTTCGCATTCCGAAGCTAAATAGATTTTAGTCTTAATTGTTAAAGGATGGGTTGGGTTTATTTGAGACGAACCATCGATCTATTCATATCATTGCAATCTTGTAATGAGATACGTTGAGTCATGCATTAAACTAAGTTTGGATGAACAATTGATTCACCTTTGTGTTCTGATGAATTGCAAGTTTTTGTCATAAATCCATCATAAGAGAGGGTCTACATCGTTGTACACTACCATGTTATGTGACTTCTTTTGTAGTTCAGCATGCCTGCGTATCCTTAAAGTGGAGATTGTGCCTTGTGAGTTTAGAGCCTAATGATCGTTTTTTAGAGTGATTTACGTTTACTCAAGGAACTTTGTTTAACCTCCATTGCTTGAATAGCTTCGATATTTTTGATTTTTGATTTGCAAGTTGAGTAATAGGTGGAGTTCTTGACACCTTATACATTCTTGAGGTTTTGACTTGAGGTTATCCGGATTCTAATTTAATGCCATTTCATTTCTTTCGAGCCGTTCATGTTTACTTCTTTATCTCGATACACGTATACACTTAATCTTGAAATGTAT
>BRYE01000022.1:2137500-2145000 GCA_030159115.1 Actinidia arguta var. hypoleuca
AAACACTATAATGCAATTTTTCGTCTTTATGATTATATTTTTGGATGTATTAATAAAAGTCATGTTAACCTATTTTCTTTTAAACATCCTAAACCACAACATAAATCTCTATCCTGCTAAATTGTGATCTTAACTGCACTTGCATATAAAGATCTGCTAGAACCTTTGTCTAGTAGTCTTGGCCTCAATAAACCTGAAATTATAAATCAAATTCCTCTTTCTACTACGATGTCATGCTTTGAAAAGATAAAAATAACTACAAGATCTTTTAACACCCTTTGTTGATTAGGATCTGATTTCTGTGAAGGCTAAGTCTATTAAGCACTTCCCAAAGATGAAAATAGTTAGAAGATCTTTGAAGCCCAAGTCTCAAAGAGGAAATTAAGGCCGGCTAGGAGAAGGCCTCTGGCATATTCAAGAAAGTTAAAGCCTACCACTTGAAAAATCTCGATGCATAGAAATATTGCTATCCCAAATCTATGTCGACAAATCTATTCTCATGTGTGCTTACCTATATAGTTAAATGTGTGATTTTTAGCTTTTTTTTATTTTCCCATTGGTGGCGATGTGATCAATAAAAACACTAATGCAATTTTTCGTCATGGGATTATCTTTTTTGATGTATTAATAAAAGTCATGTTAACCTATTTTCTTTTAAACATCGTAAACAACAACATAATTCTGTATTGAGCTAACTTGTGATCTCAATGATATTTATTACATGGTCATAAATTATATCACTCTATTGTGCTAAATTGTGATCTCAATGATATTTATTACACCGTCATAAATTATATCTCGATCTTCTACAACTTTGATTAAACTGTCATATATCATATAAAGATATGCTTGAAAATAATAAGATCTTTAACACCATTCGTTGATTAGGATCTGTTTTTAGTGAAGATCAATTATATTAATCTTGGGTTCAATTAGGCTGATTAAGAATATAATTTTCACCCGAGTTTACATTTTTTCAACATGTAAGTGACCAGCTGACCTTCAAAATCAGCGGGTAGGGTGACCTTTCCAGCAATTTTGACTTAGCAGATTGGGTGGATTACGTCATCTAGGCGGATGAGAAACAAAATTGTAAGTTGAGCCATTTAACCAACCTAATACAAAGAACAGCACAACTAAACACTTAATCACCCTAATACAAAGAACGAAAAGGCAAGAATTAAAAATTTGGGTATTGCCAACGCATACTCATACGTCATAGGGTTCGCAAAATGTGCATCCCACCATATATGAATATGTACTATATATAAAATGAAGTGTTGATATTTTTTTATCGCAATAATGCATTAGGTGAATCAATGCACAGATGATGGACGGTGTAAAATGAATGACAACATGATAAAGGCCTTGAGCTTATAGTATCTGTTAGCTATTAACTTAGTTGCATTTTTCTTATTATGTTATTATTAAGGGACTTATGTGTTATTACGTATCTCTGGTTATTAACATAAAAGTAAAAAGGCATCTCCTCAATCATAATTTTTCAGTTTTTCTAAATAACATGATATCAGAGGCATAACCATAATCCTAACCTTAGCCATTCACAAACACCACCTCTGAACCCTAGCCGCCATCACCAATCTACAGCCCAACCCTCACCGACCTCCGAAGAGATTTGATGGGGTTTTGATTGCCCTCGTCCATCTCTGTCTGAGGCTTCTCAACCTCCGATGATGCTTAATCTTCTTTGTAGAGCTTAGTAGGACTACGTCTGCTTCCAATTTGACATCTCCAAGATTTTGCGCGATCTTTGGCGACTAAGTCGACCCTCGATTGGATCTGGTGAGCCCATTCAAACATCAGCTATTTGATTTGGCTTCAATTTGGTTGGAACTGCTCCAATTTGGACCTCTCCAATATGTAGCAGGCTATCGAACCTTTTTGAGGTAACAATCTAAGACTAAGCAACCTTCGACGAGTGCTTGCCAAATTTTGACGAACTCACCTAGTCTTCGACATACTCACCTGGACCCTTCGACGAACTCATTCGTCTGGTTTATTGCTTCGTGAAACACTGATCGAAGACTTCATCAATGATGCTCTCAAATCCTGAGTGAAGTAGATCCGGCCACCAAAGGGATCGTCACCCGCACTACTCTAGACTAACACTAACATTGAGTGAAGGTAGATAAGATTATAGTGGTACTTGGAGAGAGACCAAGGAGGAAACCGGAGAGAAGAGAGGGGATCAAAACCACATCCCGCAAGCAATTGATCGACTTGAGGTTTTGGAGGTTTCTTCTATTTCCAAGTCATTTACTGTTACTGTTTCGTGCTTCCAAGTTAACGTTATTCTGATTATGATGAGTTGCTTCCAGGTTATTGTTTTTAATATTTCAAATGGAGCTGTTCGATATTAATTATTTGTCAACATAGTGTGGCATTGTGATTGTTGTGGGCTTCATTATTTTTTTTCACTATGTCGGAAGGTAGTCAAACTAGTTAGGCTACAGTGGGCTCTGCAACCCCCACGGTGACACTGAAAAAAAATGTTATCTTGAATAAATCCCAATCTACGAATTATCACAACCCTATTTGATGGTACTAATTACCTATCCTGGTCCAAATCTACCACACCTTTTAAAAAGCAGAGGTAAAATTGAGTATATTAATGATACTATTACTTCTCTCAAAGTAGGGAATCCCGAATTTGATAAGTGGAATTAAGAAAACTCTTTAATTATGAGTTGGTTACTTCACTCCATGATTCTGGAGATTGGCGAAGTTTTTTATCTCTCGATATAGCTAAGAATATTTGGGATACTGTCTTTGAGACTTAATACAAATGAGAGAACATAACACATGTGTATGATCTGCAATGACATGTAAACCACTTGGACCAGGACGAGATGACGTCCTTATAGTATTATTCTGTTCTTACTACTTTATAGTAGGGCCTCGATCAGTTGGCTTATTACACTCCTATTTGTTTTGCTGATAAGCGGGTATTCAAGTTCTTCGAGGGGTTACTAGATGAGTATGATCAGGTTTGGTATCGTATACTTAATATAAATCAAATTCCTTCATTGATAAAAGCCTTTGACATTATTCAAAATAAGGAGAGTCGTCGTAGTGTGATGGTACCATAGATTCCTTTTGAGCGGTCGACTCTTATTCTACAATCTGAGTGTCACAACAAGTCTACTCATTGTGATTTTGGTCCTTCTATTGGTAGTGGTGATAAGGATAAGTTACATTGTCATTACTGTCAATGACCTCATCACACTAGGAAAACTTGTTGGCGTCTCCATGGTCAACCTTCTATGCAAGGACGCGGTGGTCATTCGGGCTTTGCGGGTGGCCGTGGTGGCAGTTCTCGTGCTCATAATTCTATAGTAGTCGAGCCTCCTCCTTCAGGCTCTGAGTCTCTTACCTTCTCTAACTCTAAGATTGAGTTGCTTTGCAGTGTGATGTCACGACTAGATACTTATGTCGGTGCCTATCTTCTTTTGCCCATGCAGGTAACTTTGCTTGCTCAAGTAATTCCTAATTGGTAAGTGCATTCATATCTTATTCCGTTATTCCTTGTATTATTGATTCTGGTGCATCTGATTATATGATTGGTCAATCAAATATTTTCTCATCTTATACTCCATGTAAAGGCCCTAAAAATCTTAAAATAGCTGATGGAACTTCTTTTGTGTTTCTAGAAAATGTTTGATGCATACCATACATTCTCTTTTCTTATTCTATGTTTTATATACACTCAGTTTGTTGTAAATTTTTTATCTATTAGTCGTATCATTTATGATTTAAATTGTAGTGTAACTTTTTTTTCTTCTTTTTATGTGTTTTAGGATCTTAAAAAAATGATGGCCTATATTTTTTGGACCTTCCAACGTCTACATAATAACAGCTATATGTTGCTATCACACCTCCATCTCTCCATCTATTGAAAAGACTATTTGATTTTGACATCGTAGGCTTTGACATTTCTAGTTTTATTTGATTCATCATTTATTTTTCCCTTTATTACCAAATAGTTCTATTTGGTTATTTCAATGTGAGTATTGTGAACTTGGCAAACACCATCGCATTCATTTTTCTATCAGTTCTAATAAAATAAAAGTTTATTTTTCAATTGTGCATTATGATATTTGGGATCCTTCTAGAACTGTCACTCTTACTGGGCATAAATGGTTGTTCATGTTTATTGATAATTTTTTTCGCACTACATGGGTTTATTTACTTAAAAAAAGGGAGGTCTGTCATTTGTTTCATATTTTTTATAAAATAATTCATACTTAATTTTGTACTGAAATTTTAATTATTCAGTCTAATATGGGAAGGAATATGATAACTCTGGTCTTAGTTCCTATCCTAACTCTAATGGTATTATTCAACATACATCTTGTGTTGACACTGCTCAACAAAATGGAGTGGTTGAACGCAATAATCTCTATTTGCTTGATGTTGGTAGGTCTATGTTATTTTCAAGAATCGCCATTGGGGACATGTCGTTTTAACTGTCTCTTAGCTTATAAATCGTCTTCCTACTCGTATTCTTGATAGGATATTTCTACTTGAGTTTTTTTTCAAATATTCCTCTCTTTTTTCTATTTCTCCTCAAGTCTTTGGATGTACATATTTTGTTCAAGACTATAATCGAGCATGTGGAGCCCATTTAAAGTTATACCCACATGCTCCTATGCATGTTTATAGGTTACTCTTTTACTTAGAAAGGGTTTAAATGTTACCATCCTCCTCCTAAACAAATATTAGTGTCCATGAATGTTACTTTCTTTGAGTCTCAACCTTATTTTTCATCCAATCCATCACTACTTCAATGGGAGATTCAGGATGAAATGGTATCTTGTGAAGATAAAAATGAGGAAGAAATATGGATATCCTCTAGTATATTTCAATCAAAAGTGTTAAAAGTTAAATCAATTCTGACAAATGGTTAGGTGAAAATAGAAAAGAAAGACAAACAGCTATTGGTGCATGAGTGAAAGAGATTGAAAGATAAGATCACTACAATCCTACCCACACAATCATTATCTCTAGTTGAAGGTTCAGGTAACCCACATTTTATTATCCTTGAGTTCACAGATTTAGATGCATCTATTGTTATTCGTAAGGGGGTAAGTCATGTACCAAATACCACATTTTTAATTTTGTGTCATACACTTGTCTGTCTCCTACTTACAAAGCCTATATTTCAAAAATAGCATCTGTCTCTATTCCAATCATGTACATGATGCACTCATTTACCCTAAATGGAAGTCTTCCGTGATTGAACAGATGAAAACTCCTTATAAAAATCATACCTGGGAGTTGGTTGAATTACCTAGTGGAAAGAAGACAATGGAGTGTAGATGGATATATACAGTGAAATATAATATTGATGGTTCTATTGAAACATACAAGGTAAGGCTTATAGCAAAAGAGTATACACAGACATATGAGGTGTAATATCAGAAAATATTTGCACCAGTTGCTAAAATAAATTCTACAAGAATTCTACATTTCTTAGTTGCAAATAAAAATTCAGCACTTCACCAATTTGATGTGAAAAATACTTTTATGCATGGTGATTTAGAAGAGAAAGTATATATGGATATTGCTTCAAGTTTTGATGATTCTAAACCATCAAAAATAGTGTGCAAACTCAAGAAATCATTGTATGGCCTGAAACAATCTCTACAAGTATGGTTCGAGAGATTCATCCATGTGATATTTAAATGGGGATTCAAACAAACTGAATGAGATCATACACTATTTATTAAGTATTATCCACAAAGAAAGATAGTAGCATTGATAGTATATATTGATGATATAGTTGTCACGGGAGATAACTTGAAAGAATTTATGTAGTTAAAAAAGAGATTGTCAAAGCAGTTTGAGGTCAAAGATTTGGGTGTACTGAAATATTTTTTAGATATTAAGGATACAAGGTCTAAGCACATGATCTTCATTTTTTTTAGAGAAAATATGTTCTAGATGTTTTATAAAAAACTGATATGATGGCGTGCAAAAGTAATGATATACCAATTGATCTCAATCTAAAATTGAATGAGCATCCTAATGGTGCACTTATTGACAGGGAAGCTAACTTATTGACAGGGGAACTAACAAAGACTACTAGGCAAGTTAACTTATTTATCTCACACACGACCTGATATTGTGTATGTTGTCAGTTTAGTTAGTCAATTCATGCATGCACTTTGTAATTCTCATCTGGATATTGTACTCCATGTTCTCAGATATCTAAAATCTGCTCCAGGAAAGATATTGTTCTTTATGAGAAATAACCATCGACATGTTGAGGCATACACTGATTCTGATTATGAAAATTTTTTGATTGACTGGAGGTCGACCTCATGTTACTGTAATTTTGTTGGGGGTAATCTCGTTACTTGGCGAAGTAAAAAATAAATTTTTATTGCTAAATTAAGTACAAAAACAGAATTTCGTGCCATAATTCAAAAAGTATGTGAATTGTTATAGATAAAGATTATCTTAACGGAACCAATTGCATTTACACCCTTACTGACAATGGGTATGATTATGATTGAATTGAATGGACAAACCCAAATGTGAAAACTCTTTGGATGATGACTGAGGGGACTGATCATATAGAAATCTGAACGGAAAATTATGCAGTAAGAATGGAGAGGAAATTTATTTTCTCATACGGAAAATCAAATCATCCATAGAATGATGAAATGGCCTGGATTATGACAGCATGTTCACCGGTTAAAGCCAATGCCAGTATCATGTTTCGTCAATTATAGTGTAAAAATGTTATTTTTTTGGTTATGATGTTGTACCGATTCATAAGCCATTTTGACATAACCCATTCCTTTTTTATTTTTGACACAACTATTTATTTTTTACAGTCAGGTCAAAAAATGTTAAAGATCAAAAGATTGACAATGATATGACAGTTTTGGCAAAGCCAAATTAGGTGTTATATTTGGCACAATAAATAACTTTGTCAAAGAAAAATACAAAGCCAATGAAGCAGCAATTTCAGTCTAATTTTATCAATTTTTAAGAATAAAAAATGATTTATCCAACTATTTATGTCAAGCATGATAGGCTATTTTCTTACAAACTTTTTCTACGAGTCGAATTAGTATGTTTTAGAATAGTTCACTGTCCGCACAAGGGAATGAGTAAAATTACTTTAGAAAACAATTCAAACAACGTAAGACAAGATATTTATGTAATTATCTCATTTCTTTACAGAGAAAAGAATTATCAAACCTTAGAAACGTTTAATTAAAACAAAGGATGCAAGAGCCTTAGTTACCAAACCTTTTAAATTTAGAAAAACAATCCTAGAGGAGCAATTTATTGTAGCAAACGCCAGATCAAAGAGTCATATTGATATTTGACTTAAAATGCAAGAGTAACTCATACAATTAGAAACAAAGGGCGTAAATAAAATTTTAGTAAACAAACAGGATTCAGAGAGTAATTTACCGCACTCTTTTAGATCTTAATATTCCAAAGAAGCCTATGGGCCACGAC
>BRYE01000022.1:2150000-2165000 GCA_030159115.1 Actinidia arguta var. hypoleuca
TATTTTGATGTTTCAAAATATTTCTAGAGTATATGTTCAACATTCATTCATGTATACAAAGATGAACAAAAAAAATATTCAAAATTTATTCATACCAAGTGTAAGAAAACAAATTTGTTTGCACTCGTAAAGATGAATATTTGTCATTTATTCATCTATACAGAGATAACAAAAAAATTTATTCATACTCATAAGTGTAAATGATTCTAGATTCTAGTACATCCTTGACTCTTAAAACTTTGTTCATACTCATAAATTTGAAGGATTTCGCTATCCATTCCCAACTCTTAGAATTTTCTTAATACTCATAAGTTGTGTGAATAGAATGTAATACCCCCAACCTTCTAAATGCATGTTAATACCATAATGTGCACAATTATGTGTTAAATATGGTTTTTTCTAATACTGCCCAAAAGGTTATGCTATCAGTTTTGTACTAATTTGAAATCCAAGTGTTGAAATTGGAAAATTTGGGCCAATTTTGTATATATTTTATATACTTCGTTTAGCCGTACTTTTTCACCAACGTGCTGAACGAATTTTGAGTGATAATTTTTTTCTCGCGACTTTGCGAAGCTCTCGATGAGAAGAACATCCGGGAATTTTTCAGGAATTTTCCAACACCAGAATTTTGTCTCATATTGTGACCGAAATCCGTTTTTTAATTCTGAAACTCTAGAATTTTGTTGCAATTCAATTCATCAACACCCAACAAATCACCCTCCATGTCTTATGAATTCCGTGTACTTGATATACTGTAAGACAAGGAAAACAAAAAAAAGAGACAGAGAGAGAGACCATGACTGAGGAAAAGAGAAGGCCACGACCGTTCTCTTCCACCGCCACCGACCACCGCAGCTACCACCCATCAGCCACTGCACCACCCCTTAGGTAAGACTCGATCACCCCTCTTCACACTTCTCTCATCTTAGCCTTCCCATCCTTCTCCTCTCTCTCCCCATGTTTAGATGCGTACGCATATGCCCACACAAGCACCACCTATGCGTGGCTATTGGGTGGATTAGTTCAATATTGGGCGTATCATAAATGAATTGACTCACTAATAGTCGATGACCTATTAATGATTTATTTAACAATATGAATATATCACAAACTCAATCCATTTATTTAATGTCAAACACAGCCCTCCCATTTAACCCAATTATATATTTATTACCCTCACTCAAAACATGTTTTACTTTACTTTTCTTTTTTTTTTTTAAGCATTAAAACAAACTGTTTTTTTAGTTGGAAAAAAAGCAATTTTCTAAAAAAGAACAGCTTCTCCAAAATAAAAAAAAAAAATCTGTTCAAACAACAGAAAAAAGCAGAGACAATTTTCTGTTAATAAAAATAAATTCAAAAAAAAATGTTTCAAAAGAAAAAATCTGTTAAATAAATGTTATCTGTTTAAAAAAATGGTTTGAAAAAACTAATTTATGTTAAAAAAACTTTTAAAAATGATTTTCTGTTTCAAAAAACTATTTTTTATAAAAATATGAGTTTTAGGTTTAAAAACTGATTTCAAAAATAATTCTGTTTAAAAAACTGTTTCATTTTTAAAAAAAATTATTTTTTTTTTTAAAAACTGTTGTCTATTAAAAAACTGTTTTTTAAAAAAATCGATTAAAAAGAACTGTTTTAAAAAAAAGTGTTTTCAAAAATAATTCTGTTAAAATACATTTCAAAAATATTTTTTCAAAAATAAAAAAAGTAACAATTTTCAGTTAAAAAATGAAAAAAAAAAAAAAGTTTCTGTTTTTGATTATAAAAAATAAAGAAATGCTATAATTTTTTTGTTTTTGAACAGAAATATAAAAAAAATGTTTTCAAAATGAATTGAGACTCATTTTGACCTAATTAATAAATGGGTTGAATTGGAACTTAATTTTAGTGGTTGGATTTGGTTAAGTTCATAAATTTGGATCAAAATTACCCCCCTAATAATAAATTGAAGACTACATGCCGAAAGACATAAAAAAAATGAATGAACTACATTAGAGTGCCAAAAAGCATAAAAAATGCTACGTTTATAACTTTTTTTTACAATATTTGTACAACAAATGCATAACGAAGTCGTTTTGACCGAATAAATGCAAAACGATATCGTTTCATTTAGGGAAGAAACGAGGAAGGATGAGTAGAACGACATTGTTTTTGCATTTATTCGGTCAAAAATGACATCGTTTTGCATTTATTGTACAAATGTTGTACAAAAAAAATTATAAACGTAGTATTTTTCCAAAAGCATCAACATAGCAAGTACAAATATAGCCCAGACCTTCCACTCTAAAGCTCATATTATCCTAAATTCATCACTGGTCTTTAGAGTAGATAAAGAGCAAGTAAAAGCATCAATATTTTTTATAACTCAGTATCTTGCACAAAGACGAATTAATTTGGAAGGCCAATCACACCGTTCACTAACTGGAGCTCTGATTAAAGCCGGAATAAATTTTCATATGAATTGGCCCAACTCAAGTTTAGACCAGCAGGCCACCCCATGGATCAATTGTTTCATCATCTAGCATTTTAGGGTAAAACAATTAAAACTAGGAGAAAAAGAAAATCGTAGAGCCCCTTTATGCTTTTGATAGTAATAATCACTATTCAATATGTGCTGCTGCTGAGTTGCAATGTCCGAGATCTCCCACACTTCTTCTTTCCCATTGTTTAAAGGACGTACTCTACAGATAACAGGGTTTCGTAACCCGCCACACATTCCAAAAAAAATAGTCTAGCCTTTAGGAAGGAAGAGAACCTTATTTACTCCTCACCCAAAGGGCTCACAAACAATGTGGAAAACCATTCGTCAATAGACAACTTTACCTCCTTTTTGCCATGAAACAACAAGACCGTGAGATAAACCTACTAGGTACAATGCGGAAAATCATTCATCAATAGACAACTTTACCTCCTTTTGAATATTGCCACTAAACAACAAGACCATGCGATAAACCTGCGAATTGAATATATCTTTCTGAATTTATTTCTATTAAGAAGATAAGGGACAGGGAGGTGAAAACAACCAATTACCTCTCAGTCTCTCACCATGGTATGAATTGTTGAGGGTCGCCCGACTCCTTGGCAATTTCACGACTTTGAGCGTGCAACTGTTTTGGACCAGCACAACCGCCTGCAATTTATCAATGTTTGGTTATGTTTTAGGGAAAGTAAGTACTATGGGATTATGACCCACAAAACTAAATAAGTATACCAACTTATAAAAGACCACTACAACTCTTAATCCTATGCTAGGGGTCTGCGAGATGTTGAAATGGATTCATACTTTCAATCGAAATTTCCTATCAACATATCATAGCAGAGTCAAATTCCTCACAAATTTTGGCTTAGGAAGGTTAGTGGTAATCAATGAAAAGATTGTCACTCCTGAATTCAATAGCTCAGTCGTATCCTAGGGGTCTACCAGATATGTTTAAATGGATTCAAACTTTTAATCGAAATTTCCTACCAACATATCATAACAGAGTCAAGTTCCTCGAAAATTTTGGCCAAGGAAGTTTAGTAGTTAATCAATGAAAAGATCACTCCTGCATTCAATAGCTCAGTCGTACACCCCCAAGGAACTCTTTACTGAGTGTAGTGATCAATCCTTCGTTAACGCAAGATTTGATTATTTGCTTCCATTACGGGACATCATTCTTGAGTTGTAAGTGTGGTTGTTGAGCATATTTGCATGCCTGTCAGGCTGTCAGCCCGTGGATATGAGCCATATGCTGTTTGTAGTGTCTTCTTTAATTGTCCAATTTGATGCAATTTTTATAACATTTGTAAATTATCTATCCAAAATGGAGTAATTCTTATGACATTTGTAAATTATTTCTACCGACTAAAAAAAGGTAAATTAGCTCCTATCGTCTGAATAGGTCTCCTCCAAGCTAGATTTCTAGATGATCATACTCTAACAGAAACCAATGGGCAATGGCCCTGTACAAGTAGGTAGGTGGTCAACTTTGATGTCCCCAAAGACTTATCATCTTGATTTGGAAGCGATGATTGTTTCTGTATACTTCTTTGACAGCAACCACTTTGACCGCAATGTGGGATTTTTTTAGAATTGCCCACGAAAAGGGACATTTAGACTCCCTTTATAAATACCACCTCTTGTTCTCGTGTTTCTTCGCACCAACATTTCCTCTCATACGCTATCAAACCTTCTTCTAAACTTCTTATTGTAGCTCAGTTGATAATTTTCTAAGCCATCATGGGTGCCATCACTTACGATATGGAGATTCCGTCCTCAATCCCCGCCGACAAGATGTTCAAGGCCTTTGTCCTTGATGCCGACCCAATCGTCCCGAAGGTTCTGCCACATGCCACTACGAGTGTGGAACCCTCAAAGGAGATGGAGGGCCTGGAACCATCAAACTTACTGTTACTCTGTATGGCAAACCGAGAGGGGGTGAATTGGTTTGCAACTAAATTGCCTAATTAAAATTATTATAATTAAATCTCCAAAATCAATTACTCCTTAATTGAATACTTGCAATGATAAATATGATGATATCAAAGAACATAAGCAAGTATATAATGCAATGCAGAAGCTTAAAACAGTTTAAGGGATAGAAAGTGCAAACAACAATTTATAGTGGTTCGGTCAATCCTTGCCTACGTCCACTCTCCAAGTCTTCCTTGAGATTCCACTATCTTCAAGCTTGCGGATGCTTGAAAAACCTTTATACTACTAAAGCACCTCTAGTCTTCAAGAGATTACCTCTCTTGGAATACAAACAATTTGAATTTGAGAAAGTCTTAGATTAATGGAGGAAGCTATGTTGATTGAAGAACTCTAAAAGGAATCAAATTGTTTGAATTCATCTCGAAGAGATTGAAGGTGTTCTCGAAGATCAACTTGCTTTGAAGAAGTCATTTCAAGCCTTAAAAGCCTTATTTGGAAGATCCTTAAAGAGCTTAAAGATATTAAAAGAGAATTGATGAAGTCTTGCAAAATTGAAGTTTCTAGACAAGAAGTGTTGACACAGGACTTAAAAGTGTCGACACATTTGGATAGTAGGCAACTGCATTTGAGGTGTCGACACATCGGGTGAAAGAGTTGACACAATTGGACAGTGAGCAAAGAGTCAAAACTGAAAATATAAGTGTCAACACATCAAGGAGAAAGTGTCAACACCTTATAAATGATCTGAGCAAGAAAGTGTTGACACTTCATACTTGAAGCTATATTGGATAATCTGATGAAGTCTCAGATAAATAGATGAAGCTATAAAATCTCAGTGGATTGAAAAAAATTTAAGATCACAAACATCCAAAGAGAAGACCTCTTTAGGAAGCTAAATTGATCAATTCTCAAAAAGTCAAGGAAACAAAGAAATATAGTCTGAGCAAGAAGTGTCAACACATCTAGATAAAAGAGTCGATACCTGTGGACAGTGAGCTATCTGAAATTAAAGTGTCGACACATGCCTTGAAAAATGTCGACACATAAAGACAGTGTCCAAAGATACAAAAAGTGTCGACATATGTGATTTGAAGTGTCGACACATGAAAACAGTGTCCAAGTTACAGGAAGTGTCAGTATATGACATTGAAAGTATCGACACATATGGACAGTAGCCAAACTTTTTAAGAATAATGATCAAGTGTCGACACATGGTGTGGAAGTGTCGACACATGGAGACAGTGTGTTTCAACTGAATTAAGAAGGCTTGAAGTGTCGACACATGTTCTAAAAGTATCGACACATGTAACCAGTGGGTTCAGACAAACAAGAAGTGTCGACACATGTTCTTGATAGTGTCAACACATGAAACTCAGAAAACCCAGAAAGTGTCGCCATATGAAAAAAGTGTCGACACCTAACGGTTAGATTTTTTAATGCAGAGTTGTCTGAACCAACATTTAATACTCCACAACTACCACCAACTGTTCAATCTTCTTCAAGCCTTTATACACAATCCTCCAACGACATTTTTGGGCAAGAACAACAAGATTATAACATGGATTGATCATCAAAGAGCTCCAAGTTTTTCATTTTCTGAAAATTCATCTTGTTCCCAAAAATTAAGTTATTCCACTCTTATCTACTATTCTTAAAAAGTTTGTTTTTCACTTATGCAACATTCCTACACTTGTATTGTGAGAGTTTGAGTGTTTTCTCTTGTAAAAGTCAAACACTTGTGAGAGTTTGAGTGTTCGCTTGTAAGTTTGAATGGAACTTGGACAAAACCACTTGAAAGTTTAAGTGGAACTTGGACAAAACCACTTGGAAGAACTTGGAGATAAATCTTGTGTAAAAGTGAGCTAAACAATTTGTAAATCAGCCCCCATCTTGTAATTGTTGATTGCAAATAGTGGAAGAAGACTTTGCGAAGGTCTTGGGAGGACGTAGACCACACGTTGTGGTTGAACCTCGGTAAATCTCGGTGTGTTTTATTGTTCCTTGCTTTCCTTTCATATTTACCTATATTGCATTACTTGCAACTTGATTTATTGTTTCAATAATTTGATTAATTATTAATTAATCATAATTACATTTAAACTCGAAAAACCCAATTCATTCCCTCTTGGGTTGCTTTTGGGCCAACAGTGGCTTCCCATGTAATAATAAAGTCCTGTGTGATGTAGTTATTTATGAAAGATTATATTTCTGGTGGTATTAATAGAAGTCAAGTTATAGATTTTTTTTCTAAACTACCCTCAACAACATAGGCGTAATTCTCCCATTCTACTAATTTGTGATCTCAATGTGTTAAACCCTTCATTAGACTGCACCCTAGAGAGAGCAGACATTGCTGGCCCCTTAACAGGTGCCGGTTTGGCCATCTTTTAAAACATACCCCCAAGGGTAAAACATTTAACTGGCCTGCACACAATTCTTCATCACTTGATAAATCCTCCATTGCTATAACCCAAAATTTTTCTGATGAAGTATAGGTTCATAATCACCCCTCAAAAACAAAAGGTGTATGATCTAAATCAGCACCATAGATTCGAACATTTAACAAAGAAGATAACCCCCAATAAAAGCAGCGGCAACAACAAACAGGTCTCAACAAAAAAAATAATTTCACTTTCAGATTAATACCCAGCGAAAGAATGCAATTACAGATTATGCATAAACACATTATCAACCTAGTGGCACCAACCAAACAAAACCCTAATTATTCTCAACCAATCAACCAATTTCGTAATAATCTATTCTCAACAAGAAAACCAAAAGAAAAAAAAGTTAAAATCGTGATAGTAAGTACCTTAACCCGCGAGAGAACAGTCCAGTGGAGGGCGGCGGCGATGGCGGTGGAGACGACGGCGGAGGCAATGATGGGCTCGACCAAAATCGCCATCGGAGAGAGAGAGGAACATCTTGTGTAACCTAGAAAAAATTGAAGAAATATCAGAACTACGTCGTTTCAATTTGGTGATTTTTTTACAAGTACGAATAATTACAATCAGATTGTACCTCATTTATTTACCGAAAACTCTTAAGCAAGCTTTGTAGTAAGATTACAAAAGTACCCCCACCGTCCGCCAATAAAAGGAATTCCCCAAGGAGTTGGCAAAGAAAATGAAGCGGGCATTTACCGCAACCTTGGAGTGCCCATAACATATCCTATAGTGATCACATACCATTTATTTTAGTTTTTTGTTTCAAACTTTAAAATATATAAATAATTACGTTATGATGTTATTTATCGAACTTATTTATGGCTACTTTTCGCGTATAAAAAAATTAACCATCAAAGTATTTTTGTCAAGTAAAATTACTCATTTGTCCACCATCACATATTTATTACCTAAGTCACTAACATATTTTTAAGAAATAGAGTAATTGATAAACACGCTAACATTGCTATAAATACTCTCTAAATAGACCGACCAATCCCTTGAAAGAGTGATGATGTAATACTCTTTTTTGTATTTTTATATTATAAATTTTAAAATATCATAAATTTTATTATACATAATTGTTTTTAATGAAATTTATATTTTTAGAACATTCTGAATGAGATTTATCAAACAAGATCTATATCAAAAATATAAAATTATGAAAATATAAAAAGTAATATTTTGAAAATAAAATTTAACAATGATAAATTTATTAGTCATATAAATATTAGTATTTTTATGGATTTTTTCCCTTATGAGAATATTAATGGCCATAAAATTTAACAGTTAGAAATTTATTAGTCATAAATTTTAATTTTTTGTGTGTGTTTTATGTCGTGGTTATATGTTTAAATATCATATAAAAATTTAACAGTGATAAATTAATGAGTCATGTACCTAAGTTATTTTTTATATTTTTTGTGGTTGTATATTTGAATAGCGTAAAATTTTGATAAATATTAAAATTGGTTACAATAATCTCTTTCAAAGGGATAATTATAATGGGGTCATATTTATCAGGGTTATTTTTATCTGACTCCTCACACGAAGCAATTAACCAACAAAGTCCTTTAATCAATAAGATTATGTAGTTGCCCAAATACTACATGCGTGCGACCTCAAACTGATGGGTTTGCTAAGGGAAATGATCAAGACTCTCCGGTAGTTCCCCTACAAATGCTAGCCAAAGGCTGTAGAATTAGTTACGAGAGTGATGATTTGACATTTTTTTTATTACAAATTTTAAAATGTAATAAAATTTGTCGGACACAACCATTTTTATTAAAAATTATACCTTTAGAACTTACTCAATGAGATCTATCAAATAAGATTTATATTCACTATGAAATTATAAATAAAAAAAAATTGGTCAAGTTTATTTAAATCACACATTAATAAATTTAGCACTAGTATTGATGTACAGGAATATAACCAACAATTTTCTATTTTTGTTTAACATTGATAAAAGAATTGAAACTATATATGTATGTATATAAAAGACACGTTCTTCAGGCTATGCTTTGGGCGTTTTTGTTATCATTCGCTTCTTTACTTTGAATTTTGATTTTTTTTTCTTTTCGAGCAATCGATGCCACTTTTTTCATTTCTTTATCATGGGTCTTATTTTTTATGTTGAAATATTTTGTATGAGGTTTCTTCTTCGCAATGTCTATATGTCATAAAACATTTAGTTTCGAATTGAGAATTTTATCAGTGGATTAATTTTTTTGGTATAAATGTAAACAAAAATTTATTTATGTTGTTACTTATAATTGAAAACAAGACAAAATTATTTTTATTATTTATTAAAATAATTTCTTAAAATAGTGAAAACACCAAAACGTATATTTTTATTTGTTTATAAAATTCATTGTTGGCTATTATTATAGAAGGTGGTAGTCATAGTAAGGGTGAATATCAAAATTTTGAGGTTACCGTTTTTCTTCTACCAGTAGGAGATAAAGACAATAGTAAAATAATTAAATAAAATAATTTTACCAATTTAAATTTACAAACAATTGGTAAGCAATTAACTAGAGTTGAAAATCAAGTTCAACATTTAGTTAAAATTCTTGATAAAAAGGAGGTTAAGAAACAATCTGTTGATTCTAAACCTTTAAAAATAGAAGAAGTTAAAATTAAACCTTCCATGCCTATTTTTTATTTTAACTTCAGAGATAATATTAAGTACAATGAATTTATTCAAGAATTACAAACCAAATTACAGGTTTTAAGCATTAAAATGATTAAATATGAACCACCTGATATTCAGGAAAATTTAGATGGAGAAAATCTTGAAACAATGTTTCAAGATATCCAATCTAATGATTTAAATAAAATACATTATAAACAACAATATTTTGCTAGTTTCTTAAGATCTGGGTTACATTCTTACCCTAGACCAACTCCGCCAGGCTTATTGTTTGAGGAGAATCATGACCAAATTCAAACTAGCTTATCTGGAAGTCAAGTTTATACTTAGAACATTGATGGTCTAAATGAATATCAGATTGAAAGTGTTATGCATCAAATGTTGATGTACGCTATAGTATGTCAAACAAATCATAATACTGAAAAGGATATTACCTTAATGATCATATGTGGTTTTATGGAATCCTTAAAAGGATGATGGGAAAATTATCTCACTTCAGCACAAAAAAAATGAAATCTTAACTTCTGTTAAAATAGAAACAGATTCAGAAGGGTAGAAGTTCAGAAACCTGATATTCTGTACACTCTAGTCCAATCTATTGTCTATCATTTAATAGGCACTATTAGCAGCAATGTTGAAAGTCAAAGATTTTTGTTATAGAATCTAAAGCGTGTTTCTTTAGCACATTTTAGGTAGTATAAAGATGTATTCTTAACTAAAGTTATGGGCAGAAATGATGTCAATTCTGCTTACTAGAAAGTTAAGTTTATTGACGGTTTACCCAAGCTATTTGCTGAAAGGGTAAGAATTGAATTACAGGATGAGAAAGCTCCTATTAATTTTGACAATTATGCTTATGGTCAATTAATAACTACTATAATAAAAGAAGGATTAAAACTCTGTAATGATTTAAAATTACAGAAAGAAAGTAAAAAACAAAATAGAAATAGCAGAAAGGAATTAAGCCAATTTTGTGATCAATTTGCAGTGGATATTCCATTTGCTCATAATCCACATAAATCTCATAAAAGTTATATGTTATAAAAAATACTATAAAAACCTAAGAAGGGATATAAAAGTTATAAAAGTAAACCTTCTATAGAGCATAGACCTTCTAAGGAAAAATATAGAAAATCTTCTTATAAGCCAAATAAGACTAGGAAGAAAGATATAATTTATTATAAATGTGGGAGACCAAGTCATTACTCTACTAAATGTAAAATGAAATAAAAATTAAATAATTTGAAAATTGATAAAGAATTAAAATCCAAATTAATGAAACTATTAATTAATAGTAGTTCTTCTGAATCAGAAGAAGAAGATGAAGAAGACATTTCTTTTGAAGATGAATTAAATGAGCTAGGAGTTTTTGATGAATCCTCTAGTGATGAAGATCAGAACAAAGAAAATTATTTTTGTTTTACTTCTAATAATCATCTGAAAGCCATTGAAAAGGTTAATAACCTTAGTATTAATGTGCTATCTGATGATCAGAAAAATATTTTAGAATTCATAGAACAACTTTTTGATAATAAATTAAAGAAAAATATAATCGAATCTTGTATTCAAGGAGATTATACACATTCTAATAATACTCCTAAGGTAGATAATCAAGGTCTTATTAGAAATGAAGGATATTCCTTGAATGAAATTTATAAAAAAATGGAAGTAAATGAATCTTCTAAACCAATTCATATGAATGATTTGAAAAGAGAAATAAATACTCTTAAAACAGAAATCAAGTATCTTAGAGAAAAAGATACTAATCAGGATAGAAAACTAAATGAATTAGGTTTTCAGTTGAATAATCTGTCTCAACTAATTAAAGGTTTAAACATTAAGAAACAAGAAAAGACAGAGACAGAAAAAGGAAAAGAAGAAGATATGAATTGCATTCAGGAAGGATTAGTTCTTACTCAATGTTTTGAGAAAACTACCCAAGTATTGTCCAATACTAGTGGTAGAAATATAAAAATAAAATATAAACTGAATAATGTTCAAATTTATAATAAGAGAATATGTATCCCTACAACCTTTTTAATGGTAGAAGACTTATCTTCTCAGGAGATCATATTGGGTACTCATTTTTTATCTATGATGATAATGCCAATTGAAAAGATTGATTTTACGGAAATATATTCCACTATTCAAAATCAAAATATTATTTTCAAATTTATTATGCAACCTAATAAGAAGCTTATAAATGAGCTTAAGGATCAGATATTTCTGAAGGAAAGACAGATAAATTTTTTGCAAGAAGAAATTTTTTAAATTTCTATTGAACAACAATTACAGAATATTTCTGTTCAAAATAAAATTAACATGTTATTACAACAATTTCATAAAGAAATATATAATGACATTCCAAATACTTTTTGGGAAAGAAAGAAACATATTGTTTCTCTTTCTTATGAAAATGATTTTGATGACAGGTTTATCCCCACCAAGGCCAGACCTGCACAAATAAAAAAATATTATTTAGATCTTTGTAAAAAAGAAATCCAAACACTTTTGGATAAAAAATTAATAAGGAATAGTACTTTTCCTTGGAGTTGCACAACTTTTTATGTTAATAAAGCAGCTGAGCAGGAAGGAGGAGTTCCTCGACTGGTTATTAATTACAAGCCACTCAATACTGTTTTAAAATGGATAAGATATCATATTCCTAATAAGAAGGATTTACTTGACAGATTAAATTCTGCAACTATATTTTCAAAATTTGATTTAAAATCTAGATTTGGGCAGATTCAAATTAATGAATCAGACAGATATAAAACTACTTTTGTGGTTCCTTTTGGGCATTATGAATGGAATGTTATGCCTTTTGGCCTGAAGAATGCCCCTTCAGAATTTTAAAATATAATGAATGAGATTTTTAATCCATATTCGGATTTCTCTATAGTCATGAATACTCAGTGGCATCAAATCAACTAACAACTCATTCTCACCAATTTTTAACACACACTCCTTATACATTTCCTCTACTAACATCACATCTCTCATCGGGGTAGACACTAGTAAGGGCTAAGATAGTAAACTACATGGTCTATCTAAATGAATGCAGAATATAGTAGACACAAATGAATGTGTAGCACCCGGATCTATCAATACATATGTTTTCTCATTATTGACTAAAAGTTTACCTGTCACTGCATTAGGAGTGGCTTGACTGTCTTTCTGTGTCATGGCATAAACCCGAGCTTGAGCATGCGGTTCAGAAGTAATTGCCTGTCCCTGTCGTGCACTTCCAGCTGCTCCTCTACCTCCCCCAACAACACTGCCTACTAATGAAGTTGTTGTAGGCCTTTGAGTACAATTTCTTGCAAGATGTCCAAGTTGCCCACACTGATAACATTTATCCACCCAAGGCATTGGACAATCTCAGAATATATGCCCTCAACTCCATACCGATAACAAATAATGCCTCCCGTGTTGCCAGATCTTGCACTGGTAGGTCCAACTGGTGGCCTCCACGATCCTCTGCCTCTCGAACTTCCCACACCTCTGGAACCACTAGATCTTGCACCTCCCGCACTATTTTGTGCTCTACTTTGTTCCACCATTGTAGTATCTGAAGACCTTTGTTGAGATGGTCCAGCTCCTAAATCAAACCTCATCCTCTTGAATTGTTCCCGTCTACCCTGAAGTTCCTTCAAATCATGTTCTGCAATTTTAGCCTTGTTCACCAATTCTGCATGTATGGTAATCTCAAATGCAGACACACGAGATCGGATTGACAAGTCTAAGCCCTGCTCAAATCACCTACCCATACTAACTTATGTGCAAATCGAGACAAAGCAGTAAATTGTTCTTCATACTCCACCCTTGTCATTCGTCCTTGCTTCAAATTAATGAAGTCTTGCTCTTTCTGAGTACGATAAATACGAGAAAAGTATTGATCATTAAAGATTCTCACGAACTATTTCCAAGTAATTGGAACTCCTCCAGGTTGAAGCATTCTCCTCATAGCCTCCCACCAATTTCGTGCCTCTCCCTTCAACATAAATGTGGCCAAAGACAATTTCTGCTCTTCAGTCACTTCCATCACTTCAAAAATAGCACCCAATTTCTTCAACCATTCCTCAGCCATTATTGGATCTGTTACTCCCACAAATTCAGGCGAATTCAACTTCATAAACTGTTCATGTAAAGTTGTACCTCTTACTGGCCTTGCCATCTGAAACTCCATATATTGTGTCATCAAAGTGGCCAATCTCTCTGCCGCGTCAGTTTGATTCTGAGCTTGTGGTTCATGTTCCTCTTGCTCCACTCTTCTAGCAGAAACTGATGACTCCTCATCCGCCATTCTTTCTTTCTGCATGAAGTTTGATTTAGCACATGCAACATATAATAATATCACACAAACCTTAACAACCTATCCAACTCTAACAACACCCGACAACATCCTATGGTTCACTACGATCCTAGACATTAACACCACACTATAGCCTTAGTTATATACTTTAACTTTACAACCACAATTGTTAGCTATTTAAACCACAGCTCTAATACCAAGTTGTCACACCCCCAACCTAATTAAGCATAATTAATGCTAATTAGGTGGGATGTGATCGCACAGACCACCATACCTGCGAACGACTCCTGTATCCATCACAATACTCAACAGATATTAAGTACATCATTACTCATTCCCTGATAATTTAAAATCAAACACCATAAAATAAACACATACACATCCTAACGGAAATATGAACAAACTCACTTTAAAACATAAGACACAAATATTTATACAACCATCTCAAGACTAGATGAAACTATACAAAGGCAAGAATTGTACCAAATTCTGCCAACGATATCCAACACAACCAGAAAGGTCACCACGTCTAGGATCACGACAACAGTGAACCAGACAGTTATCTGTATCACCTCCCCTGCCAAAACAGTCTGTGTGGGTGTGAGCTAATAATCAACGTGCTCACAATAGATAATCATACTCATAAAGAATGCTAGTAATAAACATCCACCACAATATTCAGAAATAGAGATCAGCAATGCAATTATGCATCACCCACATGTGCATACAAGTTTAGATAACGTTGACCCAATATATCGATGACTCGTTATCAATGAATGGCCACTGTGGCACCCTTAGGCTAGTCCACCGTGACTAAGCCTTAGTTAACCCATCGTTGTTAACTTTCACCAGTGCAATGCAAACACATAAGATAAATGTTATGCATTGCTATATCACCTCATATATATACACCTCATGAATAAAATCACCAATATCAATCATATAAGGAACTAACAGATCAATATGAATAAGATCATCATATATCTTAATCCCACCTATCACTACACACGCACCGCAATCAAATTACGTCTGAGATTGCCTTGACGACCCTTCTCCTTCCCTAGCACCTGTCAGTCATAATTTATCAATGCACAGGTACAATATATGAATCAATAACGATAAAATTCAACATATGCACTGTCTACACACATTATAATTTCCCCTT
>BRYE01000022.1:2177500-2180000 GCA_030159115.1 Actinidia arguta var. hypoleuca
AAGATCGTAACTTCTCCAGATGGAGGATCTATTTGCAAGAATATGAGCATTTATCAAACCAAAGGTGATGCCCAAATCTTAGAAGAGGAAATTAAATTTGGCAAAGAGAGAGCATCGGCCATCTTTAAGAAAGTTGAGGCCTACTTATTGACGAATCCTGATTGCTAAAAATAATGCTGATATGGGATAATTCGGACAAGTCCTAAATTCAATATATTCCGGGCAAGGTACGTCGCCCCAATGTTCCCAACACACCTTCTTGGTCGCCTCGTACTATTAAAAAAACTGAGCTGAGCTCCGCTTCGTCTTTATGAACGGTTACCCCAGATCACCTTTGAGCGAGGTTATTCATCTCGCCTAAAGGAGAAACGTCTCCATAACATACTTGTTTCTCCATAAGGATTCCATCTCCATCAGAAGACTGCTGTCATGAGACTCCTTCGTCATTCCTCTACCCAAATTGAAGTCCATCTCCATGAAGAGTTTCACCTCTACAAGAGAACTGTCACCAATAGACTCCAGCTCCATAACAAATGCCTATAATCATGGATTGATCACCACTTGGCAGGCTCCTAATTGTTCTCCAGATATTATTGGGATATCCTCCCATACTTATCCTTCCGAGGAACTCGCCATGATACACTGACACGACTGAGTACTCTGTCTATAAAAAGGCCACTCCCCCACACCCAAAGAGGTACACTCAACACAGGCACCACTTACACATTTATTGTGCTCGCCCACATTACCTATAATATTCTGCTGAACACCTTGGTCTGATTCACACGCCGGAGGGGTTTTGAGCGGCCTCACCCCAGCCGATTACTTTTACTCATTGCTGTGCAGGTCGCCTAGCTTCAGCCGAGATCCAGTGCCGAGGCCGAGAAGCAATTCTAACTGTTGGTTGCTCTCCCAGATTTTTACCACAACAAATGCTATCAAGAGTTTATATTGAGATATATGTATCACGAGTGTGCTTGCCTTTCATGTTAAACGTGTGTCCATTTTTTTTTCATTTGCATGCACTTTGCTGGCTTTCTACGTAAAAAAAAAGGATTCTATAATGTAGTTCTTCGTGAAAGATTATTTCTCTACAGCGGCCAAAGGCCGGTGGCAATATATTTATTTTTTTTACTTTTTCAACATATACTGCTGGGGAAATTTTACCATTGGTCCCCGTAATTTTATCAAAATTTCACTTTGGTCCGTATGTTCTAATTTGAACAATTAGCACTACATTGAAACCATAATACAAACTCTACAAGGACCAATGGTGAAATTGACCCTATACTGTTGCACCTTGGACTTGAAACATAACCCTAATACACAACCAAAATAAACAGGGTCAATTAACTTAATTACAAGGTCAAGAATTGAATTACAAGTAATTGTATTTTTTACTCAAATAAAAAATTTATTAATCAATGCTGCTGTTTTTTTAGCTTTATTAGGTAAAATTTATAAACAAATTAACTAAAATGATCAGGGAAAGTTATGATTTGTAAAGCATGATGAGGTAAATGATCATTTCTTATTTTTTACTTTTTTCGCTAGAAAGTAATTTTTATTTAGTCATTCCATTATTATAACGCTGATGGTGATAGCCGCCCAACGTGTCTGAGCCAATTATATAATTGTGTGGGTGGCCAATTCATTATTATAGATGAATTATTTTATTACGTAAATTATTTTGGTATAAAGTCTTAAATATAATAAGAAATTGGGTCCATCTTAGAAATTAGCATTTTGCTAAATAATATATATCCACAATAAGTTAATTGGGACATCAATTTTGACCGCTAAACCTAGGGCAACTCAGCTGGTAAAACCTTGAATTTGTATCGAGTCTTTTTAGGGTCATTGGAGGTTTATCTGACCCGTATTAATTTCAAAAACTCCAAATTAGTCTCTCTCTAGTCTAATTAAGCTACGTCGTGATATAGGAATATAAAAAAAAAAAGAAAAAAGAAAAGTTGTATTAGCTTCATTGGAATACAGAGGTCTAGAAATTAAGCCAGATAGTAATAATATTGAGAACAATGTTGATAGGGGAAGAGGATTTTTCCTTAGCAATTGGACTAGTTCAAAAAAGAAAAATAGGGATCAACCAGAGCTGATAACGGAATTTAAATCTGAATTTTTGGTACACTTATTTTTGAGTACTTTTTTAGGTAATTTTTATGAACTATAGAATCATGGTATACCCACTTGTCAAATTTTTAACGAGATATTTCCCTTTTCCCCTTACTATTTTTTATTGTGATAATACACCAGTGACACTGTTCCCGAATTCGAATTAAGAAAGTCATCCGAATTTAAATTGAATGATTTAAATTCACTCGAGTATGCGAAGTCACATAACCAATTGAATATGAACTATTCATTTTAAATTTTAAATTTTTTTTTTAATCTAAATTCAAAAACAATAAAATTTATCATGAAAATAACTCAATGGGCTTATGATCTTATTAGGGGAAGGGGAGGTTTGATGTGAACCTTA
>BRYE01000022.1:2195000-2200000 GCA_030159115.1 Actinidia arguta var. hypoleuca
GTGCATGTTTCAATCATCAAGATGGATCCAAAATAGGGCCCTAACTGACTGGACTGAACCTATCCATTCCAGTAACTGGACTGGAAACAACCCAGTCCCTTGTTAAATAACTTGTTTAATTATTTTCTTTTCAGAAAAACATTACCCTATACCAAAACCATAAAAAAAATGCCATCCCTTATTCCATAAGGATACCAACTAAGGCTGCCACGTTTGAGGTAACTAAAAAATCAAATATATTTTTTTAAGTTGGATTAAAAAAGTTAGAAAAAGCACCCCAAATAAGCTTATTAGCCCAAACAGCCTAAAGAAAAACAGAGCAAAAAGACATAAAAAAAAGCACCCCAAACAGGGCCTAAATCATTGCTTTCTCCAAGTCATGCATGCAAGTTTTGTGCCTCTTATTTTTTTTTCTTTTTCTCTTTCTGATTCATGAAGCTACAAGATACTGGGTCTTCATCTCCTCACTAAAACAGACTAAAAGTGCAAGCAAAAACATTTCAGATCAATAATTATTTACAGCACGTACATAGAGTCAGATGATGCAACTGGTTTTGAATTTTCAAGCCCTCTTGTGAAAATGTTTGCTTCCATGTCTCATTACATATGAGAATTCTTTTCCAAACTACTCTTTTTTTGAAGATAGCCACAATTGAAATTCTGTAACACTTGAATTCAAATGGCATATAATAAGAATAGTTGAATTTCATGATTAATTAGATATTTTCTTAGAATATTCTACACAAGGGGGCTTTAGACTCACACTATAAATACCTCCTCTAGTTCTCACATTTCCCTCGCACATAAAGATTCTTCCTGTTGTTCACTTGATCATTTTCCCGACTTCTAAGACATCATGGGTGTCATTACCTTCGATATCGAGATTCCTTCCCCAATCCCTCCGGCAAAGATGTTCAAGGCCTCTGTCCTTGATGCCGACAACCTTGTTCACAAGATGATGCCAGATGCCATTAAGAGCGTGGAAACCCTCGAAGGCGATGGGGGCCCTGGAACCATCAAACTTACCACTTTTGACGAAGGTGAGTTTCTATAACCTTCGCTAATTTATTATGTTCATACCACGACTGATTATTTTTATATCGAGACTATTTTTTGTTGGCTCCTTGATTTTTTGGTTGCAAGACCTTACTATGGAAGTAAATGTATTCTGACTTTCTTTACCGAGATAAAACTAACAGGACTTTTGTTTTTCTGATATGTAGGAAGCCAACACAAGTTTGTGAAGCAGAGAGTCGATGCCATTGACAAAGAGAACTTCATCTACAGCTATACTATAATTGAAAGTGATGTTCTGACAAACACTTTCGAGTCAATCTCTTATCACATCAAGATCGTAGCATCTCCTGATGGAGGTTCCATTTGCAAGACTAGAAGCATTTATACTACCAAGGGTGATTCCCATATCTCAGAGGATGAAATCAAGGCCGGCAAAGAAAAGGCTTCTCAAATAATCAAGGCTATTGAAGCCTACCTCTTGACAAATCCTGATTACTGCTAAAATTAATACTTTCCAAAGTTTGCGTTGAGATATACATCTTATGGTGTGCCTTTATATAATTACTTAAGAACGTTTGATTTCAGTTTTTTTTTCACTGGTGTTGTTTTTAATAAATAGGACTTTGTGTATAGTCCCTTCATGAATTTTTTTACGAAAGTATGAATAAAATTCATTTTATGATTTTTGTTAAACCTTCATGAACCATGTGTCCATAATACTCTATTCCCAATGGAAAAATTCTATTCCCACACTAGAGACCGAAGCTGAGTTGTATTGCAGCTTGAATGGGTACTTTTGGCATTTAGAAACCAAAAATAGGATGACGTCATAGATTTTGTTAACACACGTAACGGCTTAGTAATGCAAGAAAGAAGGATGCATATATTGTCAGAAAAAGTAGAAGAAGAAAATATAATTACAAAAACTACAGGGAAAAGCCTCTGTAATTGTCGCAAATCTCAGAGAAGGTGAGTCTAATTTATCCCGAGGACAATATAATTACAAAAACTACAGGGAAAAGCCTTTGTATTTGTCGAAAATCTCGGAAGGGTGAGTCTAATTGATCCCTGTATATTTTTTCTCTGATAAATATTTATCATAAACCCTTATGGGTGAACACCGGCCGGATTGGTCCGGTCTTAAAGAACTACGTACCAGATAGATAGTACTAGTTTCACAAAATTCTCACAAAATTCGAAATCAGAACCGAATTGATAACCTTTAAGGACCGAACTGTCCCGGTTGTAAACATAGTTTTAATCAAAACTTTTCACATCACCCAAATACTACCAAATTGTCAAACTAACTAAATATTAATAATAGATAAACATGATCATGTTCCCAACACACAAAGTCTGCAAAATAGAAACAAACTATAGTTAAGTTAAATATTAACTCTGGGAGTGGAGGTAGAGAGAGAAGTTTTAATTTTTTAAACTTTATCTCCACGAACTATAGTTAAGTTAAAGTAACTAAGTTAGGTAACTTAAGTTAGTCAAGATATAATAATTATTTGTAATTTTAAATTTTATATACCTAGTTAAAGCTATATATATTTTTAAAATATATATATTACCGGTCCGATCCGATTTTGTTCACGGTTCTAGAACACAAAACTGGAACCAAAACCGTATAAATTGATTTTTTTTTTTAAACTAGGAACCGAATCGTAAAACCGGACCAATAACTCTAATTCGATCCAGACTAATCCGGTTTCACGGTTTAACTGGTTCCTTTCTTATACATCCCTATAATCATATCTCGAGCTAGCCAGTTGATTTGTGTTTCCATGATGTAGTATATGAATCCAAAGCTTAATTAATTGGGTTTTCTAAGTTGATCAGGGCATATGACTTTATATTTTGGGGTTTTGGTTTTGAACTTCAAGGGATGAACTAATGGTTAATATTTCGATCTTCACTTATAGTAGCTTTATCTTGCTGCGGCTTAAGGCTCCGTTTGATACTAGCTTTTTGGTTGATTTTTTTTTTAAGTTTATAAGCTAAAAAGATAAAAAAAAATTTGCCTTTTTTCTTTTTTCTTTTTACTTTTTTGCTTATTTTTAGTTAAAGTAAAGTCACAAAAAGAAAAAAGTCAAAAATATTAAATTTTTTGATAGCAAGTTTAAAAAAAACTTGATTTTTAACCATTACCAAACGGAGCCTAAATCTTATAATTACTTGCTATATGTGACACAAGGCGACTACATGTTACTGGTGCATGTAAGTAGAGATTGATTGTAGTTAAATTCCACTTATTAAAAAAAAATCTTCATAAACTTTCTCTTTTTAGGCTTGGCTTTTTAGCACTATCAAAAGGAGCCTAAGTCTTATAATTACTTGCTATATGTGACACATGGCTGCTACATGTTACTAGTGCATTAACTAGAGAAAAAATCTTCATAAACTCTCTCTTTTTAAGGTTAGTTTTTAAGCATTATCAAACGAAGACAAAATCTTATAATTACTTGCTATATGTGACACAGGGCGACTACATGTTACTAGTGCATGTAACTAGAGAAAAAATCTTCATAAATTCTCTTTTTAAGCTTGGCTTTTAAGTATTACCAAACGGAGGTTAAACCTTATTATTACTTGCTATATGTGACACAGGACGACTACATGTTACTAGTGCATGTACCTAGAGATTAATTGCAGTTAAATCCCACTTATTAAAAATAATTCTTCATAAACTCTCTCTTATAAAAAGTGACAACCTTGTGTTAACTTGTTTTAGCAACAAACTCCTTTATTTGAATCAATTATAAAGTGATTAATGTTAGATGAATTAGCATAATTGTACTCTCTCAAAAGTAGCATACACCTTTCATATTTAATAGGGTTGTGCTTGAATTGTGAATTTGCCTAGCAACCTAAATAAATAATTAGCCTTTTGGCTACCAAAAAGATGAGGAAAGTAGAAAATAAATAGAAGATAAAGACAAAAAAACGGAAATAATTAAGCTATATTTAATTATTTTTATTTTTCTGTCATTTACTTTGAATCTTTAATTCGACAAACCAATATATATAGTCTCATCTAATATAGCATTTAGGTTGTATGTGGATTTAATGATTTGGTGAGTCGGTGGATGGATAGTCTATTTTCAATTTTTTATTTTGGTTTTAATTAAGTTTTTAATTCAAACACAACTTTAAGTTTTGTCTAGGATAACTTTTGTAGGTTTATATAACTAGTTTTTGGTATCCGATTTTTTTCATCTTTAGTAAAAAAAATTATCCTTAGGTCAAGATTTTATCTTTTTCAGTCCTCTTGATGAGAAATTTAAAAAATATACAATTTTTACCTACTTCGAAAAAAAAATTACTAAAGATAAAAATAAACTATTTATATGTATTTTTTTTTGAGTAAAAATAATTTATTTTTGTCTTTCGTAAAATTTTTTTCGAATTAAGTAAAAAAAATCTAAAAGTACAAAATTTTGATAAAAAAAAAAAGACTGTGTTTAAATTATGAATTTGATGAAAAAAATAAAATAAAAATAAAAAAGAAATAATCTGACCGTTCACAACCATTGAATCATTTATCATTTATATTTTTATTTTTATTTCTCTCAGCAAATTATTGGTACCGACAAGGTTCGAATATGCCATTCTTTTGTGGATCGTTGAATCATGCTTTTAGGTTTAAGAATTGTTAGCAAAAATATCTGTCTAAGTGGGCCCTTATTGATACAAAAATACTATAAAATCCAAACCCCTGTCCTATAATCCCCTATGTTATCCTGAATCTTTTTTCTGGCCGTCTAGCCATTTGTCATCAATTCAATACGAATAAGAGCACTAAACTTAATTGGTTGGGCAGAAGACAAATTCATTCCTTCTCTGCAATTCATTGATTTTTTTTAATAATTTTTTAGTTGTTTCGATTTTTAAATCTCTTCGTCTTTAATAATTTTTTTCACATTTTTATCAAATTTTTATATTTTTCAAATTTCTATTAACGAGAAGAGCTCGAAAAT
>BRYE01000022.1:2235000-2237500 GCA_030159115.1 Actinidia arguta var. hypoleuca
GTTGGAGCGTTTGCTAAACGCTTTCCAAAGTCTACGTTGTATGTATATATTAAGGTGTGATTCATTATAAAATATGTTAAAAAGTGTGACTTTCAATTTCTCTTTTTTTTATTGATGGTTTTTAGTAAAGTACTATACTTATAGTCCTCTATCCTCCGAAAGTTTGAAGACTTGTTGAAGCGTTCCTCCTAATGTTTGTGCTCATTAAAACTTAAAAATATAGTTATTTAAAGTTCTTTATGCTGTATTTATTTTAGGTTTGGTTTATGAATTATAACTTTTTGTGATATTTATTTGTGGTGTTTGAGATTTATTTGGATACAAAAATGGGTAATTTAGTCTTTATACACTTGAAGGCACTAGGGGCACTTTCTGGTGTTTAGTAACCCAAATATGATGACATCATCAAATTTTATTCAAATGAGTAAGGTCTAGATGACATAGGAGAGAAGTATAAATGTACAGAAATACAAAAAGTAAGGGAGGAATATTAGACTCTTTTGGTTCAATTTTTCAGAATAAATTTTTTAAAAATTATTAATTGTTGAATATTATTTATTTTGTAAGAAAAATAATTTCAATAAATTGAAGACATCTTGTCAATATTTTTCTAAAAAATGGGCTATGTTTTCAAAAATTCCAAGAAAACAAGTTTCCGAAACCATCAGTTAAACTCATTTTCTTAAAATTACTCTACAAAAGTGATACTAAAAACTAAACTAAACAGATTTTCACAATAATAGGAGAGGACTCCTGTCGCGCCCCGAAAACTATACCACGGGGGCGAGGTCAACAAGTCAAAGAATGCGAAAAAGGTCTTACGTGAACCAAACACAAGTGCGGAATTAAAATGAATGTCCTATGTGGACACCCGCTGACAAGTCAAAGGCTCGGGGGTTGACTAACCGAGGTCGAGGAAGTGAAAAAGTCAATCTAAGAAGTCTCGGGTACATATCTGAATAGAGGTATCGATACATGAAAATAGAAATTAAAAATTTAATATGTGAAGTGTAGGTGTCGACACCTAAAAATAAAGTGTCAACGCTTGATTTAGTCTTTATACACTTGAAGGCACTAGAGGCACATTCTATTATTTAGTAACCAAAATATGCTGACATCAAATTTTGTAAGGTCTAGAGAACATAGGAGAGAGAAGTATAAACGATCAGAAATACAAAAAGGAAGGGAGGAATATTAGACTCTTTTGGTTCAATTTTCAGAATAAACTTTTTCAAAATTTATTACTGAGAACAAGAATTATTAATTATTGAATATTATTTATATTTTAAGAAAAATAATTTCAATAAATTGAAGACATCTTGTCAATATTTTCTAAATAATGGGCTCTGTTTTGAAACTATTAGCTAAACTCGTTTTTTGAAAACTACTCTACAAAAGTGATACTGAAAACTAAACTAAACAGATTTTCACAATAATAGGAGAGGACTCTCTAATTGTCAAACCCTCATAAGAGGTGATTTTATCTCCAAAGTCCAAACAGTGCTTAGGTTTCACTTAATTTGATACAAGGGTGCTATAATCAAATCAAACTGTCCCACAAATCTAGTACGATCATATCCCAACCCATTTTTCAAACACGGAGTAATTATTCAGTATTCTCAGAATACCGACTTAGCACCAAAACAACACTAGTTACAAGATTAGTGCAACACTAGTTTCTCCGATGCATAATGTGATGATATAATTATTTTTTACTTTAGAAATGCCACATCGTAAAGTTGGGCAAAATATTTTTTTACAATCAAGCTTAGGCCCAATATGTTAAAAATCCTTTTTATTTTATTGATAATATTGATATTGATTTTCACAATCCTTTTTATTTTATTTTATTTTTTAAATATTTATTAGCGATAAATTTATTTAAATATCTATTTTTATTTAAATATTTTCACTACATGAAAAGATATTTAAGTAAATTCATTTTAATAAAAATAAAAGTGCAATTGGACAAAAGGTGAGTGTGAAAATGAATAGCCCAAATAACAATGTATATCGATAATGGTCCTAGGAATTCATATGAATCTTGTGTTCCCTCATTGGTCCCTTGACTAATAAAATGTTTGCAATCCCTAATCTCAGTCCACTTTGTTCACGGAATTTTACACGTGGCACTATGTGTGTGGTGGGTTGTTGAAGTACACGGGAGAGATAAGGGATGGAATGATGAGGTAGTCAAGGATATTTCTAGGGGGCAATGAGGTGATCGTGCTCTAAAAAATTTGAAAAATAATACTAATTATATTACAAATTTTAATATAATTTAAAAATTTTATAGGTTAGCCTCCCAAAATTTTTGCCCCAGTGTGGTATTATCAATAGAAAGTATAATGATTTTACAAAAATGGAACAGAGAGATAGCATATACTCGAAAGATCGATCAAGGTAAAATTCGGGTACACTCATATGTTAAAAAAAAAGAAATAAATAAATAATACAAGTGATTGATATGAATGCCTATTCGATCATCTCTCCCACTCAT
>BRYE01000022.1:2242500-2250000 GCA_030159115.1 Actinidia arguta var. hypoleuca
GATATTCACTTTATTTGAGAAAAAGTTTACTCAGGAGTTATTACTCTCAGCTTTGTTCCATCGTCGGCACAGACTGCTGATATGTTCACTAAATCCATTAGGCCTTCATTACTGAAGTCATCTCTTGTCAAGCAGGGGCTTGTCGATATCTTCGCCTCAGCTTGCGGTGGAGTGTTGGAATTAGGAAGATTTCTTTCCTAATCTAATTAGGAAGCTTTCCTATCTTAATTATTTATAATAGGTCATATTGACCTCATAATATTTATTTTCCTTTTCATTTAGTATCTTTCCTAATCTAGGTTATAACTTGTATTATATATTGAGAAGCATGGTGGAATACAATTTTAAGCCTTTACATAATTCTTTTGTTCTTGATGCTAACAATGTTAAAAATGTAATTTTTTTTATTTAATTTAAAAAAAGTTCATTAAAGACGAAAAAAAATAATTTTAAATGATTTTTTTTGTCTTTGAGCTTTTTTTAAAAAATTAATAAAAAAATTATAATTCCAGACTCCTTTGTCAAACTAAAAAAATATAAATTTAATTAAACGGTCAAAAAAATTAAAAAATCCAAGAATTTAAAAAAAAAATTAAAAAATATTACCCAAATAGGGCCTGAGCATCACTGACAGGCTCTCAAAGATCTAGTTTATATAGATTAAGTGTGAAGAAAGGAAAAAGTTACTCCAACAGCCCTTTTAACTGGCTCTCTATATTCAGTATGCTACAGTGCTCCCATATGTTGGGAGACATTGTTCACTCCTTCCCCTTTTTTTGTGTATTGAAAAGAGAGATACTAGAGAAAGAGGAATATGGTGTTTTATTTGAAAAATTATCTATTTAGACTGTTGGGGGAGTTGGAAAAAAAAGGGCCTAGAGAAAGTAGAATTTTGCTAAAATATAGAGGCAAAATGAAAGACACTGCTATTGATGCTCTAAGAGAGAGATAATGTACTATTTAAGGATTTTTCTATTTAAGCAATTAGAGGAAGTGAAAAAAAAAAGGGGTTAGACAAAGTAAGATTTAGCTAAAATAGGGAGGTAAAAGCAAGGTGGTTGTTGGTTATGCTCTAAGAGCATCTCTAACAGCTTCCTAGATTTTTTCATAATCTTCTCTCACAGCTCTCCATTCTCCAACTATATAAAAGTCGGTCCGTCATCACATAAAGAGACATTCAATGCTCAATATATAGCACAGTGCATTATCACTTTGAAAACTCTGCTATTTCACTTTGAATGGCTTATTGTCGCATTGGTTTTATTCCCATGCCGGAAGGGTTTTGAGCGGCTTCGCCCCGGCTGATCACGTTTATTCATCCACGCAGGTCGCTTGTCTTGTTGCCGAGGTCTAGTACCATCAACTTGACCTCCCAAAGTTAAGTTGACTATATTTGTTCATTCTCAAATATAGTTGACGTGAGATGTCACACTTGCCCTCCTAAAGTCACACGTTCAAATTTTTGTGCCATCAACTATTGAGGCCCAATTCATATGGAGCTCTGGCCTAACTTTAATTGAGCCCCAACTAGTGGACGGTGGGATTGGTCTCCGAAATTAGTCAACCCTTTAAGCCAGATACCGAGTTATAGAAAAAAAATTAAAGCTTCTTAAGCATAGTGTCCCTCAACTTCAAATACCCAGGTATTATGACCAACTCATATATTCTATAACTATACTATGAAAGATGTTTCCTTTTCCCATTTATTTACTTACATATTTCTTTAGAACTGAAAATTGAGGGGCTTGAACCTAGTCCTCTTCTTCATCAGAACTGAGTTCCACTAAATCTAGAAGAACAGTTCCTTGTATCTTAATGCCATTTAAACATTTTTCATGTTTTCATAAGGTCTCCAAACAAGCCGCCAATCCTTGTAGCATTATTATCAACATATTGTTCAGGGGAACAGCTATCCTCCCCCTTCACTAGAAAAGAAATAAAAACCTAATTTCGTATACATATAATGTTAAAAGTTGAATTTCATATTTCATTTGAAACATATTCCATTTCTCGTCTATTTTGGTTGGTCAGTGATATTCAGTAAGCAGCAGTAAAACCAATTTGGTTGGTCACCTTATGCATAGTGCTTTTTTCATGTTTTTTTCAAAGCTTTCCATATTTTGTCTTGAGGGTTTTGTTCAATATAGATAGGTCTAGGCCTGAGATACATATATTGGTCCTCTGTCAAATTACGAAATGATTTTTTTTAGATTCAAAATCTTATAGAAAAAATGTTTATCGATTTTTTTTCTAGAGATAATCATAATTTTTTTTTAATTTTGATAAATTCTAGTAGATAAGTACAAAAAATATATATGAAGTTCTATTTTGGTAAGGATAATATTTTGTTTTAATTACAAAATAATTTTTTTTAGATATAATATATTTTTTTATTTTAATAAAGTCTAGTAGATGAGTAAAAAAATTATAGAGTTCTATGTTGTCTAAGGATAATATTTTATTTTATTTTTCAAAGATTTAATTTTAGAGATAATCAGAATAATTCTTAAAGGTGTACACAAAATCTACCAACAAAAAGTAGACACTTGTTCTCCTTTTAAGCTCTCTCACAAAAAATTCATTCTACAATACTAAATAATAGAATTAGTCAGAGCTCATCATTGTCCAAATGGGGCAATTGAGCCTCTTTGCTTGAAAGACTCCATGGCGACCCATTGGGTGTTGTTTAAAAAAAAAAAATGTATTAAAAACTATTAAAAGAGTATAAAAATATATTAAAATTTATTAAAAATTGTGAAATGTGTATTGATTGACCATTCAAGTCATTTCTTGAGTAGACCCATCAAACGGTGATTAATCCATATGAAATTTTCAATGTCTACAAATGCCCCCGCTTCAAGGCTGACGTATCGTATGCTTGCTCTCTAGCATCAAAGGTGAGGTTTGAAGTAACCATCTCCATTTTTTTTCTAAATTTTTTTAAACTTGCATGCGGTGAAATTGCAGACTTGAACATGTCTACATTTTTTTAAGAGCCTTTTCATTCTTAGGACACGTAGACTGTAACTATGAATTTAACCATTTGTTTGCATTTGTCCACTCTTGATGCATTTCTAGACTTGTGAATGGTTCAATGCCATATGGGTGGGAATTATTGTAGCCTCGAAGCGTAGGTCAAGGAAGACGGTTGTGTTTCCCTTGTTTTGTTGCTTCAATAGTAACGAGGGATGGATTTTTACCTACTCAAATTAACTACTTTAGAAGAAGAGATGATTCGATCTGAGATAAACATGTTGTCACATTGCCCATGAGATGGTCATGTCGTCAAAATCTAAGAAAGTCATATCACCAATATCTCTCATGATCGCCGCTCAGCATGTCAAGCTGTCTTAAATTGCCCGTGTTCTCTTCCAAGCATCCCAAGTCGCCAATACCCAATGCTCGGTAGTTCTCAAAAGTGATTTCCATTTCATCTATTACGATCGCAACCTCCTATAGTTACGGCGGAATCTTAGTACACAGCTACCTCCACCCATTACACCTCTATCTCCGCCCGCAGCTTCCTTCCATAGTTGTCCGATGATTGCGTCGCGATCTCCTTACACATCTATGAAATCTCCATCTATAAAAGCCGCCTATCATGCTCCACAAAGAGGTAAATACAATCACGATTCATAAGCCATTGCTCTCTAATTTTTCTGTTGTGCTTTGTCTGGTAGATTTATCTCCTACGATCTCATCGCCACGTTGGGGAGGTTTTGAGCAGTCTCTCTCCAGCCAATAATGTTTGTCTCTGCTTAAGTGATCGAGGTCGTCAACTTGAGCAATTCAAACTTTTGATTTCTTGCCCCAAATTTCTACCTCAACAAATAGCATGCAAGCCTCGACAAAGGAATGATTTTATTGACTTTCTTTATTTCCTTTGTAATTAGTTTAGACCGAATAAGAACAAGGGAGGAATGTCTTATTCCTTCAGCAATGCTTTTTGTAAGGGGACAAAATATACAATGACGAAATTTGGCTTTATTAAGGTAGAGGCCTCTACCGGGGTGTTGCTATAGAGTAAGCTCGGAGGTCCTCTGCACCGGAGCTCAGTTGAACTCGCACCAAACGTGTGCTTGAGATAAACCCCAAGAGAAGGCTAGCAGAGTAGTATAACTCGGAGTACGAGATTGATTCCACAAGGAGATGTGTGAACAAGACCGAAAGGACTAGAACTACCCTCTCAATTGCTCACAAAGTACGAACAAAATGCTTCTAAAAAAAATAAAAATCTAATAGTTTTGAAAATGATTTAATTATCTAAACTAACTAGCAAGGAAAAGTGAATAACTTGAATAAAGTTGATTGTAAATTAATGCGAAAAAATCTCAGGACTGATCGTTCCAACCAATTTCGTTTTTTAGAATTCCAAAGTGATGAGTTTGTAACCCAAATCCTTCAACTTCATCGTGAGTCTAAGATTCGAAAGATTTAGCAATGAAAATCCTTGTTGTTAGTTAGAAAGCAAACTTATGAGGGGGGTGGGGGTGAAATAGGTTTGCTACTCTTAATGACCAATTAAAATCTTTCTTGATAAACAATAAATATAGTGTGCACTTCTTAATCAAATATATGTAAGCAATAAATAAGATGGAGAGAAGAGAGTGCAAACGATGTATAGTGGTTCGGCGAATTCTTGCCTACGTCCACTCTCCAAGTCTTCCTTGGGTTATCACTATCAACAATAAGCTTGTGGGTGCTTATCAAACCTTTACACCACTAGAGTTCCTCTAGTCTTCAAGAATTTCCCCTTCTTGGAATGCCACAACTAGAAAACTTCTAGTCTTCAAGAGCAAGCTCTCTTGAAATACAATATATCACCCTAGGTGATCTCTCTCAATGATTGAAGTGAATGTTGTAGCAATCAATGCTCACAACCTCTAGAAAAAAAATAAATACAATAATAGCTCCTCTCTAGAGTGATTTTTTTCTTTTGATCTTTTACAAATAAAGCTCACAATGAATGATCAAGAGTTGAAGTGTTTTTCACAAGTGTAAAATGAATTTATGGCACTTCAATATCTTCCCAACAACCCCCAGGGTTGTATATATAAGCCCAAATTGAGTTATAGCAGTTCTAGCATTAAATGCTCTCAACTACCCGCTTTGTTTTGAACTCAGCCGTTGGATCTGAAATTTGACGCGCAGGATTTAAACCTGAAACTTAGGTCGTCAACTTAGATCGACCACTTCTGGAACTTAGGTCGTCCACTTCAGAAACTTAGGTCGATCTAACTTTCTTAGGTCGTCCCCAAATCTTTCTGTTCAAACTTTGGTCTTCAACTCCTGAAACTTAGGTCGTCCACTTCTGAAACTTAGGTCGACCTATCTTGAACTTAGGTCGTCAGCCAAAGCTTCTGTTCAAACTTAGGTCGTCAACTCCTTCAACTTAGGTCAACCTATCTTCAACTTAGGTCGTCAGCCAAACTTTCTGTTCAAACTTAGGTTGTCAACTCCAAAATTAGGTCGTCAACTCCGGTCGACCTAACTTGTGGCTTTTGCTTCAGATTTGATATTTCCTGATTTTCTTCACAAACACAAATGGTTATCATATCAAATTGCCTTCTTCAAGTTTCATGAGTATTGTAATATTAATTTTGACTTGTGAAAACTCATGGATTATAGTTTGAATAGATGTGAACTTTTTTAAGCTTACTAATGATTTTCAAAATATATTTAAACATTGTTTAATATACGTAAATTCAATCATCAAAATCGATCAAGGCTTTTATGCTAACAATCTCTCCCTTTTTTATGATGACACAATCTTGATTTTGAAAATCGATTTATGCTTTTTATTTAAAATCTCCCCCTTTCTCTTTGCTCCCCCTATCTTCATGCTTATTATTCTTGCTTAGTTTTTATGGCATGAAATAGGTTTCAAGTGTAAGATATATATATATATATATATATCAAAACTTTGAGGGTTTAAAACATATGGGATAGAGTATACCGAAATGGAATCGTCAAGTCCTTTTCACCATGTTCCTCAATTGCTTTTATGATATCCTTCAAGTTAGTTCAAGCAATACCAACATTATAAATGCATATATCATATTAGTATCATCCAAGCATGATTATTGTCATTCAACCATGTATCATTTCATCAAGATAGATAAGGCATCAATTTCAAGTTCCATTTCCAGGCAAGTTAAAAATAGACATTATAAATAAGATAAGTTTAGCATTACAATTCAAAAAACTAAAAGAGATTTCAAAACTTCAGATGCTAACTTAATCACTCAGGCTCACTCAGGCTCCTAATAATTGTTTCTCTCCCCCTTTGTGTCTTCATCAAAATAAGCATAGAGGTCAAAAGCTGTTGCTTCTCTTTGTCCTTTTTAAGTTCATTAACGCTTATGAATGAGGAGATAGAGGAGACGGATCGTACTTAAGATGGTGTGCAACCTCTAACAATGTTTGAATGGCAGTCATTCGATCGATGCATTGTTGCTGGAACTCCATTTGTTGAGTGTACAACTGTTCATAATTGTCTCCCAATCAATCGATGTAAGTTCCATGCAACTCATGAAGCTTGTCATTCAGTATTTGTCTTTGCTCGATGCTTTCCAACCTCGTTCTCATGTATTCATCGTTCTCTTTTTCTGTTTACTCGATCCTTTTTAATGTGGAGCGCATTTGACCAAAATATTCAATAAACCAATTGGGAGGGCCTTCTTGTGAGGATTGTCCCTTTTTTGGTTGAGGACTCGGAGGGATGTTTTCATATAGTGATACATCCTTCATGTTCACATCTCCTAAGGTTTGAGATGGAATTTCAAGACCATCATCTTCATCCGTTGAGTCAACAGTAATCCCTCTGCTAATTATGTAACTAGAGAACCACTCATTGATGTTTTGGATAGTTTGATTCCTTAAGCTAACTCCAAAGTGTTCAAAAATTTTGGTTAGAAGGGCACCGTAAGGCAGAGAACGAGTTTTGTGATTACGTATATAAGCCATCTCTCGAAGAATTATGTAATTCAGATTGAGAAGATCCATTGTTGCACTCCTATAAATGACAAAATTATCCATTGTAGACACTTGACCGTAGTGTCCATGCTTAGGAACTATATTGTAGGCAATAAATTTGTGGAATAATCTATATTCTTTTTTCAATTCCTTGTTCTGACTGGCTCCTAATGTTCCATGGATCGAAACGATTTCATTCATTTCAGCTTTATCCACATGATTCTTTACTTTACTCGGTTTGTCTATGAATATCAAGTCTCCTTCATTTGGAACACCAATAATTTGTGACAGAATTGTTGGGTTCAATTCAATATGCTTTCCTCGAACATATGAATCTATTGTAAATTCAGAGTTGTCTAAATTTCCTATTTCTAAGTTGCAGTAGAAGTATCTCACCAAATCAGAGAATACGCTCGTTGGAAGAGGAATCAATGCGCTCCATCCAAGTGCTTGAACTGGTGCCAGCATTTTTTCTCGATATTTTGGTTTGAGACTATCCTCAATGTTTGTTCCAGTGATGATATT
>BRYE01000022.1:2282500-2285000 GCA_030159115.1 Actinidia arguta var. hypoleuca
GAGTAACTTACCTCCTTATAATGGTGAACACCTACTCTAGAACTTGTGGACCCCATTTTTCACAAAAGGTTTGCTTCCATATTTATCTTACTAGAATTCTTTGCCAGTTCTGTTAAACCATCCACACCACCTCACTAATTTTGAGTAAAATTTTAATTTAAAAATTATGGGTGTCAGTACCCAATATTTGGAAATTCCTTTATTAGTCCCTCCGTCTACAATGTTCGAGGGATTCATCCTTCATGGCGATACCCATATTCCCAAGGAAGTTCCACTTGTCATTAAGAGTGTGAAACCCATTTGTTCCAACAAGACGCTTGTTACTTTTGGCGAAGGTTAGTTTCTATCATTTTTACTAATTTACTATATTTTTACCGTGATCAACAATTTTACACCGATACTATTATTTGTTGTTCCTGCAAAAATGTTATTTGCAGGGACTTACTAAGGAAGGAACCAAATAGTTTTTTAAGCGATTGTTCTCTCATTAATATAGACCGAGTTTCTTTACTGAGATAGGACTAATTGACTTTCTGTTTTGTTGATATGCAGGATGCCATTACGATTCGGTGACGCTGACAACTAATGGACAAATTGAACTTCACCTACACCGGTACCATATTTGAAGGCAATCCTGCTCTGATGGACAAATTTGAATCTATCACCTATCATATTAAATTCGTAGAATCTCCCTCTTGTCCACATGGAGTGGCCATTTACAAATGCTGGACCACCTTCATCACCAAAGGTGATTACCACCTCACAAAGATGGACATCCAGAACGACAGAGCATATCAAACTTATATAGTCAAGGCCATTGAAGCCTACTTTATCGCAAATTCGAAGCATTGTTAAACGCTCCAACAGCCTACCTTTTGTTGGTGGTTTTAATAAAGAAGGACTCTATATTTATATTATGGTGTAGCTTTATATAAAATATGTTAAAAAGTGTGACTTTCGATTTGCCTTTTTGGGGGGTTGGTGGATTTTAATAAAGAAGGACTCTATATTTATAGTCCTTCATCGTCTGAAAGTATGAAGACCAATTGAAGCGTTTGCTAAACGCTGTCCAAAGTCTACGTTGTATATATAAAGTAAGGTGTGATTTTATATATGTTAAAAAATGTGACTTTAGGTTTCCCTTTTCTTGTTGTTGATGATTTTTAATAAAGTTGGACTCTATACTTGTAGTCCTCCATCCTCCGAAAGTATGAAGACATGTTGAAGCGTTCATCCTAATGTTTGTGCTCATTAAAACTTGAAAATATAGTTATTTAAAGTTCTTTATGCTGTATGTATTTTAGGTTTGGTTTATGAATTATAACTTTTTGTGATATTTATTTGTGGTGTTTGAGATTTATTTGGGTACAAAAATGGGTAATTTAGTCTTTATACACTTGAAGGCACTAGGGGCACTTTCTGGTGTTTAGTAACCAAAATATGATGACATCATCAAATTTTATTCAAATGTGTAAGGTCTAGATAACATAGGAGAGAAGTATAAATGATCAGAAATACAAAAAGTAAGGGAGGAATATTAGACTCTTTTGGTTCAATTTTTCAGAATAAATTTTTCAAAAATTATTAATTGTTGAATATTATTTATTTTTTAAGAAAAATAATTTCAATAAATTGAAGACATCTTGTCAATATTTTTCTAAAAAATGGGCTATGTTTTCAAAAAATTCAAGAAAACAAGTTTCCGAAACCATCAGTTAAACTCATTTTCTTAAAATTACTCTACAAAAGTGATACTAAAAACTAAACTAAACAGATTTTCACAATAATAGGAGAGGACTCCTGTCGTGCCCCGAAAACTATACCACGGGGGCGAGGTCAACAAGTCAAAGAATGCGAAAAAGGTCTTACGTGAAACAAACACAAGTGCGGAATTAAAGGGAATGTCCTATGTGGACACCCGCTGACAAGTCAAAGGCTCGGGGGTTGACTAACGGAGGTCGAGGAAGTGAAAAAGTTAATCTAAGAAGTCTCGGGTACATATCTGAATAGAGGTATCGATACATAAAAATAGAAATTAAAAATTTAATGTGTGAAGTGCAGGTATCGACACCTGAAAATAAAGTGCCAACACTTTATTTTAGTCTTTATACACTTGAAGGCACTAGAGGCACTTTCTATTATTTAGTAACCAAAATATGCTGACATCAAATTTTGTAAGGTCTAGATAACATAGGAGAGAGAAGTATAAACGATCAGAAATACAAAAAGGAAGGGAGGAATATTAGACTCTTTTGGTTCAATTTTCAGAATAAACTTTTTCAAAATTTATTACTGAGAACAAAAATTTTTAATTATTGAATATTATTTATTTTTTAAGAAAAATAATTTCAATAAATTGAAGACATCTTGTCAATATTTTCTAAATAATGGCCTTTGTTTTGAAACCATTAGCTAAACTCGTTTTCTAAAAACTACTCTACAAAAGTGATACTGAAAACTAAACTAAACAGATTTTCACAATAATAGGAGAGGACTCTCT
>BRYE01000022.1:2295000-2302500 GCA_030159115.1 Actinidia arguta var. hypoleuca
CACTCATTCCCCTTTTTTTTTGTATTGAAAAGAGAGATACTAGAGAAAGAAAGGAATATGGTGTTTTATTTGAAAAATTATCTATTTAGACTCTTGGGGGAGTTGAAAAAAAAGGGCCTAGACAAAGTAGAATTTTGCTAAAATATAGAGGCAAAATGAAAGACACTGCTATTGATGCTCTAAGAGAGATATAATGTACTATTTAAGGATTTTTCTATTTAAGCAATTAGAGGAAGTGAAAAAAGAGGGGTTGGACAAAGTAAGATTTAGCTAAAATAGGGAGGTAAAAGCAAGGTGGTTGCTGGTTATGCTTTGAGAGCATCTCTAACAGCTTCTTAGATTTTTCCATGATCTTCTCTCACGGTTCTCCATTCTCCAACTATATAAAAGCCACTCCCTCATCACAAAAAGAGACATTCAATGCTCAATATATAGCACAGTGCATTGTCACTTTGAAAACTCTGCTATTTCACTTTGAGTGGCTTATTGTCGCCTTGGTCTAATTCCCACGCCAGAGGAATTTTGAGCGGCCTCGCCCCGGCCGATCACGTTTGTTCATCTATGCAGATCGCTCGTCTTGTTGCCGAGGTTCATTACCATCAACTTGACCTCCCAAAGTCAAGTTGACTACATTTGTTCATTCTCAAATATAGTCGATGTGAGATGTCACACTTGCCCTCTCAAAGTCACACGTTCAAATTTCCGTGCCATCAACTATTGAGGCCCAATTCATATGAAGTTTTGTCTTGATTTTAATTGAGCCCCCGCTATTGGACGGTGGAATTGATCTCCGAAATTAGTCAATTCTTTGAACCAGATACTGAGATATAGAAAAAAAAGTTAAAGCTTCTTAAGCATAGTGTCCCTCAACTTCAAATACCCAGGTATTATGACCAACTCAAATATTCTATAACTATACTATGAAAGATGTTTCCTTTTCCCATTTATTTACTTATATATTTCTTTTAGGACTGAAAATTGTGGGGCTTGAACCTAGTCCTCTTCTTCATCAGAACTGAGTTCCACTAAATCTAGAAGAGCAGTTCCTTGTATCTTAATGCCATTTAAACATTTTCATGTTTTCATAAGGTCTCCAAACAAGCCGCCAATCCTTGTAGCATTATTATCAACATATTGTTCAGGGGAACAGCTATCCTCCCCCTTCACTAGAAAAGAAATAAAAACCTAATTTCGTATACATATAATGTTAAAAGTTGAATTTCATATTTCGTTTGAAACATATTCCATTTCTCGTCTATTTTGGTTGGTCAGCGACATTCAGAAAGCAGCAGTAAAACCAATTTGGTTGGTCACCTTATGCATGGTGCTTTTTTCATGTTTCTTTTCAAAGCTTTCCATATTTTGTCTTGAGGGTTTTATTCAATATAGATAGGTCTAGGCCTCAGATACATATATTTGTCCTCTGTCAAATTACGAAATGATTTTTTTTAGATTCAAAATCTTATAAAAAAAATGTTTATAGAATGTTTTTTTCTACAGATAATCATAATTGTTTTTTAATTTTGATAAATTCTAGTAGATAAGTACAAAAAATATATATGAAGTTCTATTTTGGTAAGGATAATATTTTGTTTTTAAATTACAAAATAATTTGTTTTAGATATAATCTATTTTTTTATTTTAATAAAGTCAAGTAGATAAGTACAAAAATTATAAAGTTCTATTTTGTCTAGGGATAATATTTTATTTTATTTTTCAAAGATTTAATTTTAGAGATAATCAGAATAATTCTTAAAGGAGTATAAAAATATGTAAAAATTTATTAAAAATTGTGAAATGTGTATTGAGAAGTAATTTTTTTGATTTATCATTTTGTACTTTTTAACTACCATTGCAGCAAGGCCCTTGAAATTATTATTGCTACTCCACTGACATGATATTAAATCTTGTCCTTACCACTATTCTGAAATTTCGTCAATAAATTTTCTAAAAACTATTTTAAAAACTGAACCAAAACAGAATTCTGAGTTTGTTTTTCCAATATTCACCTCCATAGTTCTCATTTGTTTCTTCATGCCATTTAGAACATTTTCATGTTTCAAACATGTCTCCAAACAAACCACCACCATAGCATCTCATGGTAGTGCAACTTATTGTGAGCGATGACATACAAAATGGACAAAAAGTGGAATACATAGCCATAGCATTTTGATGAGCTTATGAACCAAATAAAACCAAGTCCTGCAGTACTTCAAATTAACCTATATAAATATCACCCCTCTCACCATGGGCAGAGCTAGATAGAGGCAAGTGGGGTCAACTGATCCTACTGAAAAAAAAAAGTTACACTTTTAGTACACAAAAATATTATACTTTCACTCCAATAAAGAAAAAATATACTACTTTGATCTTACTGGAAAAAAAACTACACTATTATTCTATAATTTTATGATTTTGACTCAATGAACTTCTCCCCGCCCCTACCTTTCACCACTTCCTTCACGCAACGATTGAAACCTATCTTCCAATGCAAACCCATTTTCCTCCTTGATCTCTAATAGATTTTGCTCATAGGTGTTTTCACGTGTACCGAGGAGTACACCTCCTCGATCCCTCCAGCAAGGGCATTCAAGGCCATGATCCTTGGCGCGGACAAACTGATGCCAAAACTAATGCCACAGGCCTTTAAGAGCATCGAAGTCATCCAAGGCGATGGAGGGGTTGGAAGCACCAAACAGATCAACTTTGCTGAAAGCTAGATTGCTAAACTACCATTATATATGTCATATCCCTCCCCCATCTGCATAGCATTGTCAACTTTGGGCCCACGGGTCGCCACAAATTTGTCTAGTGTTAGTGCGATTTTTCATATCCCTGCCCACCTACATAGTATTATCCATTTTGGATCCACGATTCCTCACAAATCTGTCCTGTGTTAGTGTGATATTTTAGGTGTAGCGGCACACCAAAGGACAAAGTCGTAATGACTGCAGGACCCAAAGTGAGCAATACCAGTTGCAAGCAACTCCGCAATAGTGACAATATCTATAGTTTCATATTATTAGTTGTGGTAACTAAATGAAGACAAGAGTATTAATTGTCTATGCCGGTACCCCTTTTAGGTCGGTGAAGCACAGGGTTGATGAGATCAATGAAGAGAAGTACAAGTACTGCTACACTTTAATTGAAGGCGATGTCTTGGTGGGGAAGCTCGAGAAGATTGCTTATGAGATTCAGCTCGCCCCTTCCACGGATGGTGGTACGATTACGAAGACAACGAGCAAGTACTATCCCTTGGGTGATGCGGAGATAAACGAAGAGGAAATCAAGGCCAGCATGGGAAAAGCCGGAGAAATGTTCAAGGTTGTGGAGGACTACCTCATCCAAAACCCTGATGCTTAATGCATCAGCCTCTCCCAACCTGCTTGTGTTTGAAGATCAATTCTCAGTCCTATTAAGTTACGGTGTGTCATTTTGCTGCATTGCAATATGCGTTACCAATTTAAACCTTTGACTCTATTTGTCCCAATAAGGAAAATAAATCGACAAAAAACAAGCTTGGCTCATGATCTTGGTCAAGATAAGTGTCAATATTTGTGTTAAGTTATGAATGTTGTGTCAAACTTCAAATTGAAGTAGTAATTTTTTTGATGACTTGGTATTCAGTTCACTGAACTTACTAATTCGGGATTAATTACACCATCTACGAGTAGGGCCTATTTAAAACATCTACAAAGTTCCGTATGGACTGTCCCAACACAAGAGTTCATAATATGCGGATGTGAGTCGAATCCCACCAAAGGCTAAGGGCCCTGAGGTGACCAGGTCACACCCTCTGTGCCAACTTGGATTTTCAAATTGAAGTACTTGCTGCTTTAAATCAAAGTCTTTGGGTCCTTCAAAACCAATATAATACCACACTCTCATCACATCCTTCCCAAAATCTCATTTTCCTCCCGTTAATTCTAAAAGGAAAATTATATTCTTACAGAGTATTTATACTATGGCATTTATGTAAATAAGTCATTTTTATGGATTTTTGTTTCTAAATGAAAGGTTCACATTAAGCCATATCATGCTATACAAAAATTATGTATAAATTTTATGTTTGTTGCTACAAAATGAGAAAAATATGATGCATTGAACTAATAATGAAGTTTAAAGATGTTTGATTGTATCTATACCCATTTGCTGATTTGTACTTGTTTTATCTGCCCATGGACTCATTCATATCCCTAGAGTTTAAGCACCAAAATTGAATTTTTATGATAATTTTGTTTGTTCGATTGGCACACACGATTGGAACACCAACTGCTTATTCAAAAAAAGAAAGAAAGAAAGAAAGAAAGAAAGAAAGAAAGAAAATAGAAGGAAGAAGTTCCGATGCTGCCCATCCAAATGGACCTTGTGCCATTCAAACACAGGCCTTCAGCAGAACTATATGGTTATTTACACTTTTACCCCCTCAACTATTGCTTGAAGTTTCTTTTGGGGGAATCCAACTTTTAAGGAAACACAATCATTTTTATTGATTTTTCAATTTTATCCTTGTAATCATTAAATTTAAATAGTATGTAAAAGAAAGAGTAAAATGAGAAAGTTGTATATTTTCGTTATTGACTCTTTGAATTGGACATATATTTTGGAACATCCTAAAATAGAATAATAAAACTTCAATATGGGACTATAGACACAAATTTCGTATCCTACAATTAAAAAACACAAAGAATATGCACAAATATTTTATTTTATTAAATTAAAATGTAGATACAATTTTATGTGGTCTTCAATCTTCAATTCTAGAAGAATGGAGAAGAAGGCTTGATCGAGGGCTTTAATGGCTTCATCTCGAACAAACTCCAATCAGGAAGACGTTGGACTTGCAAATTCCATGAGTCTTGAGGTAGATCGTGTTTGGCTTGAGCAAGTGTGGAAGGATCGGCATGTTGTTAGGTGCTTGTTGATGTTCCATGAGAGTTTCAATGAGGGACTTAGAGAAAACTTTGAGCAGAGCCTTCGAGAATGCCTCCAGAACTCTTAAACTTCCGGATCTCGTTCTTCATTTATGAGAGCCTATATTTATAGACTCAAGAAAGGGTCTTAAATTTGAAATATTCAAATCAATCCATATAATTGCCAATTAATAGGATAATTCGTCTCCCTTGAATTTGACAAATAAAATTACATTGATTTTGATTGAAATATAATTGATTTTTAAATAATTTTCTCATTTTTTTGCAAATGGGGCCTACACCATGGGTTGTGCCATTTGATTAATCACTTTAATTTTGTAGTACCATGGACTTAGATCCGAGAAATTGATTGACCATTCAAGTCATTTCTTGAGTAGACCCATCAAACGGTGATTAATCCATATGAAATTTTCAATGTATACAAATTGCCCCCGCTTCAAGGCTGACGTATCGTATGCTTGCTCTCTAGCTTCAAAGGTGAGGTTTGAAGTAACCATCTCCATTTTTTTTCTATTTTTTTTTAAACTTGCATGCGGTGAAATTGCAGACTTGAAGTTGTCTACATTTTTTTAAGAGCCTTTTCATTCTTAGGACACGTAGAGTGTAAATATGAATTTAACCATTTGTTTGCATTTGTCCACTCTTGATGCATTTCTAGACTTGTGAATGGTTAAGTGCCATATGGGTGGGAATTATTGTAGCCTCGAAACGTAGGTCAAGGAAGACAGTTGTGTTTCCCTTGTTTTGTTGCTTCAATAGTAATGAGGGATGGATTTTTACCTACTCAAATTAACTACTTCAGAAGAAGAGATGATTCAATCCGAGATAAACATGTTGTCACATTGTCCATGAGATGGTCATGTCGCCAAAATCTGAGGTCATATTGCCAATGTCTCTCGTGATCACCACTCAGCATGTCAAACTATCTTAAATTGCCCGTGTTCTCCTCCAAGCATCCCAAGTCGCCAATACCCGATGCTCGATAGTTCTCGAGAGTGATCTCCATCTGATCTATGACGTTCACAACCTCCTATAGTTACGGCGGAATCTTAGTACACGGCTACCTCCACCCATTAAACCTCTATCTCCGACCATAGCTTCCTTCCATAGCTTCCTTCCATAGTTGCCCGATGATTGCGCCGCAATCTCCTCACACGTCTTTGAAATCTTCATCTATAAAAGCCGCCTATCTTGCTCCACAAAGAGGTAAATACAATCACAATTCATAAGTCATTGCTCTCTAATTTATTTGTTGTGCTTTGTCTAGTAGATTTATCTCCTACGATCTCATCGCCACGCTAGGGAGGTTTTGAGCAGTCTCCTTCCAGCCGATAATGTTTGTCTCTTTGCTTAGGTGACCGAGGTCGTCAACTTGAGCAATTCTAACTTTTGATTTCTTGCCCCAAATTTCTACCTCAACAAATAGCATGCAAGCCTCGACAAAAGAATGATTTTATTGACTTTCTTTATTTCCTTTGTAATTAGTTTAGACCGAATAAGAACAAGGGAGGAATGTCTTATTCCTTCAGAAATGCTTTCTGTAAGGGTACAAAATATACAATGACGAAATCTGATCTTGTTAGGGTAGAGGCCTCCACCGAGGGGTCGCTATAGAGCAAGCTCAGAGGTCCTCTGCGCCGGAGCTTAGTTGAACTCGCGCCAAACGTGTGCTTGAGATAAACCCCAAGAGAAGGCTAATAGAGTAGTATAACTCGAATTACGAGATTGATCCCACAAGGAGTTGTGTGAACAAGACCGAAAGGACTAGAACTATCCTCTCAATTGCTTACAAAGTACGAACAAAATGCTTCTTAAAAAAGTAAAAAAATATGATAGTTTTGAAAATGGTTAAATTATCTAAACTAACTAGCAAGGAAAAGTGAATAACTTGAACAAAATTGATTATAAATTAATGCGAAAAAAATCTCGGGATTGATCGTTCCAACTAATTTCATTTTTTGGAATTTCAAAGGTGATGAGTTTGTAACCCAAATCTTTCAACTTCGTTGTGAGTCTCGGATTCAAAAGATTTAATAATGAAACTCCTTGTTCTTTCAAAACTTCAATTTTTAGGTTAAATTGATTTGTTAGATTCGAGAATGAATACCATCGATTCGTACAATGCCTATACTGAGAGTAAACCCATTCATAAGCATTGTCAAACATAATCAATCATCCAAGTTTTTAATAATTTCTAGAACAATGAAGATAAAGAATGATAAAAACTGAATATTGAACTTTAAAACACAAAATCTCAACTCCCTTGTTCATCCAAGACTTTCAATCGGTCTTCACAATCAATCCCAAGATTGAAGAGTTTAGCTACTCATCCATATCTATGAATAACTTTGAAATACTTGAAATAAAAATATAAAAACACAAATTGAAATTGAAAACTTAATTACAAAGAACTTACAACCATAAAAGGCCAAATGAGAGTGAAAGATTTGAAGATCTACAACTTTTAATACACAAATTCACTTCTTCTTTTCTTTTTCTCTCTACAATAACTTCTAGATCTGAAATGAAGTTAAACCTAAAAATGAAAGTTGCTCTAGAATCTCAA
>BRYE01000022.1:2352500-2355000 GCA_030159115.1 Actinidia arguta var. hypoleuca
GGTTGTGAATCAGTGATTGGGAATTTGAGAGCGGAAAGATGGTATGTGAAGTGTTGATAAGAGCGACGGCGTAGGGAATAGAGTGGTGCTACTCGGAGAGAATGATTACTCATCGCTGCTTACAAGTAGAAGGCCGGACGCTCAGGGCAGAGCAAAAAGGGAAACAACACCATTTTTGGTTTTGGTTTTTTGGGGGTTTTTTCCTTTTTTTTTGGCCAATAGGCAATAGTTGAAAATTAAACGAGAAAAAGAAAACTAGAGGTGTCAAACAAGTTGAGTTGACGCGGACAGACATGACATAGTACGATTATATTGAAAACGGACAAGGTAATGGATTAGGTCATGTTATTATTTTTAAGATAAGATAAGGCATGACATACGACACGTTTATATGAGCAAATATGAAATGATTTTAGATTTTTGACGCATTAAACTCATTTATAAAAAAATATGACATGACACAACATGAACACAATTAGACACGCAATGGCACAAAGTACGAATGAGTCAGACCAATGGGTCATGTCGAGCCTAGGTTTATATAAATGAGCACGGCACGACACAATTAAAAATGGACACAACACAGCACAGCACTGTAAGCAAGGAAATAAATAGATCGGGCCGGCATGCCCCGTTTGACACCTTTAACTGGAACCTAGACATCACGACTACAAGAACTGTTAAAATAATAAGGTTGATTACTTTAAGTAGAGTTGCCCAAAATCCGATTACTCTACTCTAATGTTTTAGCTAATCATTAGTGATTGTAGTGAATGTTAGCTAACGCCTAACGGGCTAGACCAAGGTATCTTTTAAGATGATCAGAAAAATAAGGTGTTACTAGAATTAAGTAGTGACATGATAATTATATCAAGAGATAAGAGAATGACCCACAACGTGACGTGGCGTGGCAACGGTTAAATCAGATTGTAGACTGTAACGCATCTGCATGAATACCGAAACTCAAAACACATAGCGTGGCAACAGTTTAGTCCGATTGCACGCTGCAACTCATCTACATGAACAATATACCGGAACCCAAAACATGTAGCGTGGTAACAGTTTAGTGATTACAGACTGCAACTCATCTACATTACCGCAACCCCAAACATGCAGCGTGGCAGCAGTTTAGTTAGATTGCAGTACTCGTCTGTATGAAAATTCTACCAGAACCCACAACATGTGGCGTGGAAACAGTGAAGCTGAAATGAAATTACGTTGATTTGTCCGTCCAAATTATGTTATAGCAAAAAAGAAGAAGAAGAAGAAGAAGAAAGAAAGAAATTGAAACAAATATGTTGATCATTTCATTTCTGGGCAATTTCACTCGCCACTTTGAAATATGTACACAGTTTGTAGAGAAAACAAAGTGTGATAGCCACGGGAGGACATGGCAATCTATGTGCCTGTTATAACAATCCAAAAAGAATATAAAAGTAGCTTCTGAGCTTCTCTCGTGCCGATCTGCTACGGAAGTTTGATATGGAGAGGGAGGAGAAGTGTGAAAGAAAAAGCAGAGAGCAGATATATCTTCCCTTGCAATATCCGGTCTTTTCAGTTTCCATGCACACACTGCGTGTTCGACAAGTCTCTTGGCCGATTCTTCCCTTCCTGGTGTTGAAGATACAATCTAGCAACACTGCTTCTTTGTTGGAGACTACAGCCCATATCTGCGTGAGTGTAATCAAGACGGTGTCTGGTATAGCTCAGTGATAATGCTAAAAACATCATGACAAACATCCATCGTTTCTCCAAGAAAATTATGTTATCTTTGCAGATCTTGAAGGCTAAAATCAATTAGTAATGCAAATCCGTGTGTCACCGCTCCTATGGAGGCAGTACCATCCCTCTAGCTCACAGGTTCTGTACCCCATACTCACTTAGAATTTTAAATAGGGAAAATTACATTTTGCACCCCTGTACTCACTGTAAATTTACTTTATACCTTTGCTTATGAAGTGTCTGTCAACTTGCCTGAAAAGACTATCCATGTTATGTTTAATTACGGCCCTATTTAGGCTAGCCATAAATCTCAATTTTATTACTTTTAGCTAAAATATAAAAAGTGAGCTAAAAAATAACTTTTATTGTTTGAGAGGGTAAAATATTATTTTGTTTTTTAGCCATGAATTAATAAAAAAAATACTAATGGCGGCAAGGTTTACTATAGAATCTAGGCCAAACAGGACTTGGAAAAAATAAGTTACAAAATCATCCGCCTAACTAAGAAAATCAGGCCAAAAGAGCTAAAAAACCAAAAAAAAATAAAAAAAAATCTAAACCAAGTGGCCTTAGTGTCGCAGAAAGGCCATGTAGCCTCATGAAAAAGGTAACACAACCCTTAATTAAATGAAAAGTGAGTCAATTGATAAGATTGGTGAACATTTTCTATCTCATGATTAGTTCAAATACAATGATCCATTATTTTAAATAGAGTAGATTCTTATTTTAAGTAGGCGCCTTTATATTTAAACCAATTAAGAGAAAGGTAATATTCATT
>BRYE01000022.1:2380000-2382500 GCA_030159115.1 Actinidia arguta var. hypoleuca
ATTTGCCCTTTTAAAAAAATTATAGGATGTGATTTCAATAAATTTTAGGAAATAAAACAATTAGTTCCGTTAATTCTAGATGGACGGAGACTAACGGTTGGATTAGATTGTTCCCGTATTAAAATTAAAAGGGTTCGATTTGTTATAATTAAAATTATAGTGTTTAATTTGTTCTCATTGTCAAAACTTGTAATTTTTTATGTAATTTTTCCTAAAAAATTATAAACCTAAACGGTCCTAATCGTTTAATAAGGTTTCAAACCATATAGAACAATTTAAATATATGAGAACTGAAGCAAATCGAATTGTAGAATAACAAAAACTGATTAGTTTTTGATCAAAACTTTGAAATGTGATTCTTAGGCTCAAAGAAAGGTGTGATCTTGCAAGATTGGGAGATGGTGAACTGATGGTATGTTGATGGTGCGTTTAAATGCTAAGCTCACATATCTTTAATTTTTTATATCCTACATGTTTGCAATAATCGATCAAGGTAGGCTATTCTTAATTAATTATTTTTATTTTATGATTTATTTTTGAAAATTATGATATTTTCAGATTCTGAATTTATGATTTAGCATTATGGAAAAGCAAATCTGAGTTATTATTAAGAGATTGGACTGAGATTCCAATCTTTAGTTAACTGAATTACTCATAGGATTTTTTTTTAAACAAATCCCTATTGATAGCTTTATGATAGAGTGAATGGTGAAACGAAAAGAAGAAGAATATCTCACTGAGCTCTACTCCAACTGTTTGGCAATGGAGAAAAAAATTCTAACTGTTTGAACATGTATAACCGAACTTCAACCTCGCATCTGGTTGCTTCACCATTTTCTTATTTATAGTCAATTGAATAATAACCTTTTATTCAATGGGCTAGTATCTAGTAGCTATTGATTATCAATTACAACGAATGACTACGACAAAAAATATTCTTCATTCTGGGATACCTAACCAAACTTGTGCAACACAGAGACAAAAGCCCTTGTGACATTGAGATAATGATGGCACAAGACTTGTTGCCAAAAGGTAGGATTGGTTTAGGAGACCTCTTTGATAGAGATGGGTGTACAAAGGGAAAAGGTGTAGATAGAACTTAGATTTGGAATGAATTGCACACAGGACTATTTGTGGGAAACAATGTTTGGGCTAAAGAGAAGTTTTTAAGATTTTAATTTTCTATTGCAAAGTATGTAGAGAAAATAGGGCAAAAGAGAAATTGTTAGGGTTCAAATAGAATCACCATTAGTTTTTCAAATAGAATAAGGGAGCTCCTAAATGCAAAGGTGGGGAGCAAGGTTATGGGAGGCCAATACGCATATGGATAGGCATGGAGGGGTCTGCTAATGGCATGGAGGGCCTAGCATTAAGATGGCAACGAAGACTTAGTGGAAGGTCGTGGTGGCGAGTCATGACGGTGTAAGCGGGTCAACCGCTAAGGTTGGTGTGGAGTTCGGATTTGCAAGGTTTGAAAATGGGATAATTTAGGAATTATGGGGTGTAATGATGAATTTCAAAGCCCTAAAATGAGAATTGGTTGTATTGAGAATATGGGTGTACTGTGACCAAATTGGTATGCATTTGCATGCTTCCCATAATCAACTCATTTTTTTTTAATTCAATCCGGAAGTTACAAAATTACCCCACCTCCTCTATCCTAAATCCTAAATCCCAAATCCCAATTCCCAACACCATCTCCACCACCCGCCAGTCTCCCACCGCCTCCGCCACCTTCGGCCTCTATTTCGCCGTCGTCACCCCTCCGCCACCCTTCCCCTTCCCCTTCCATAACTTCCCAATTCCATTCCTCCTTGAAACCCTAGATCTCTCTCTCTCTCTCTCTCTCTCTCTGTTTGAAGACGGGTTTCGCGGTGGCGAGGGTAGGGTGGGGAACGCCTGCGGAAAGGTGGCGGGTGGGAGGAGGGTGACGATGGATTGCCAGGATTGGTGGGTAAGGGCGGCAGAGGGATATGGGGTGGTAGACGCGTTGTTGGGTGTAGTCATCAGCGGCGGCGGATCTAGGGAAGGGAAGAAGATTGGGGGCCGCCGGAGATGGTGGGTTTTGAGTCTAGGTTAGGGTTGGGGTTCGGGTCTGTTTGGAGGTTAAAAGGTGGTCTAAGACGATCATTTACAATTTTTGTTGGGTGTGTTCTGAGAAGGTGTGGGTATTGAGTCAAGACGGGGGAGTGTAAGTTCATTACGCTCTATGCGCGAAATTTCGTAGATTAGATGGGCACACTCAAATCTCATGGTGCGCGAGAGAGAAGTTTCCCATGTTGTCTCCATTCTCCAGTCTGCGAAATTTGGTACTGCTCCAAACTTTTTTCAAATGAACCATATGATATCCATTGGAAGCTTGGATTCGGGAAGCTTTCATTCTATTTTCTCTGACAAGTTAGACATAAAAAAATGTTTATTGATCTTCTTCTTCTTGTACACGTGATTTGTTCGTTTGGTTCATTGGTTTATACACTGCTAGAAATTGGATTTCAATTAG
>BRYE01000022.1:2392500-2402500 GCA_030159115.1 Actinidia arguta var. hypoleuca
CTCCCGTCTATATAAAGGCCGCTCCCCCATAACCAAAGAGGTACGCTCAACACAATCCCCACACACTTTCATGATCGAGTTCTCCATACTGCTTTAATTTATTTCCTGGTCGCCTTGGTCTGATTCTTACGCCGGAGGGGTTTTGAGCGGCCTCACCCCGGCCGATCACTTTTGCTCGTTGCTGTGCAGGTCGCCCCAGTTTAGCCGAGGTCCAGTGCCGAGGCCGAGGAGCAATTCTGACTGTTGGTTGCTCTCCCAGATTTTTACCACAACAGTTTGGCGCCGTCTGTGGAAAACGATAGTTCTCTTGATCCCATGCACCTGCGCAGCCGACTATTATCCAGACCAAACACTAGCAGCCCTTTGGCTAATAGAGCTCGTCCAATGGCCAACACTAGCCAAGCTCCAGATCTAGAGGAAGGCATCATGAGATGCGAGGGATGGCTAAACAAATGAGGATCATGAACGAAAATAATGCCCTCCTTATACAGCACCTCACCACGAATAATCAACCACCACCACCTCCTCCGGCTCCTCGTCGTTCTCATTTATCAGGGAATGTATCCCAAAGTCACCATAGCACCGGAAGAGACAGACGCCGTCTCTCTCCTAGCCCTCACCCTCGACGAGAGAGAAGCCCAAGAAGCCCATCACTAGGGTCATCATCCAACAAGACGCCAGGACTAGAAAGCGAAGGAGGAAGGTGAGATAGATCTCCTCGACGGGTCCATCAGGAACAAGATATATCCACTTTCCAGAAAATTAGGACCTAGACGCTCGCCTGGACGCCATCAACATGGGGACCGGTGCCCCAATAACTGTAGATGCTTTGATCAGGAAAACTGAACTGCCTTTTACCCAGAGGATAATGAGAGCCAAGGTGTCATCCAGATTCAAACTGCCTACTCAACTCGGGATCTATGAAGGCAAAACGGATCCTATGGATCACCTGAATTCTTATAAAAGTCTGATGCATCTCCAGGGTTACTCGGATGAAGTCATGTGTAAAGCTTTTTCTGCTACATTGAAGGGGTCGGCGAGGTCGTGGTTCCGAAAGTTGACTCCTGGAACCATAGATTCATTTGGTGAACTGAGCAGACTTTTCGTCGCTAATTTCATAAGCTGCAGGATAAGGCAGAAGAATGCATCCCATCTTTTCACCATCCATCAAAAGGAAAAAGAGAATTTGAAAGATTATGTGAAATAATTTAATCAGGCCATATTAGAAATTGAAGATCCTAGTGACAAAATGGTCGTCATGGCATTGATGGAGGGGCTTCGCCCAGGTCCCTTATTTGATTCTCTATCCAAGAACGTTCCGGAGACATTGTCTGTCTTTCAAAGTAAAGCCGATAAATACATCGCCGCGGAGGAATTGGCCGAAGCCAAACGGAGGCGAAGAGGAAAGGAGGACCATAAGAGGAAAAAGCCCGATACAAGGCGATCTGGTTATAGGGACGATGAACGGAGGAACAAGAAGCCTAATCGGGACTCGAGGCGGACCAGTGACAGGCGACCTCGTACTCCACCTCGCCGCACGGAGCTGGTGTTACCTCCGCTTAATGCTCCTATTGCCCAAGTCCTCACAAAAATCAAGCATAAAGAATTCGTCAAGTGGCCCTCGAAAATCAAGACTGATCCCCGGAAGAGAAATAAAAACAAATATTGCGAGTTTTACCGAGACCATGGCCATAACACCGAAGACTGTTTTCATCTAAAGGAGCAAATAGCCGACCTCATCAAAAGAGGGTATCTGAGAAAATATGTTGGAGATTGCCCTTCCCCCAATTCACCAGAAAGAAGGTACGGCAACAATCGACCTACTGCTAGAGACATTCAGGTAATACACGGCGGGTTTGGATCCGGAGGAAGTTCGAATTCATCTAGAAAGAGGCACGCCAGAAGTGTAGACATGCTGTCCGCAGAAGTTTACAACCTCTCCTCGCCAATAGCTGATGTCCACCCACCAATTACCTTCAACAATGATGACCTGAAAGGCCTGCACCTGCCTCATGACGATGCCCTAGTCGTTTCGGCCATCATCGCCAATTTTACCGTCCAAGGATTCCGAGGTCGTGGAGAACTCCAGGTTGGATTTTTTTTTATTAACTAGGTCGGTATTAACATGGGTCTTTTTTCAGATAAACGTTGCAACGAGCTGCCCACGTTACTGTCGTTTGAGCAGAAATTTTATGAAGAAATTTCACAGTCGATGGCGGCACGTGGGCTCTACATGGTCCCTATGCTCTTAAAAACCAAGGCCTTTGGTCGGATTTTCAGCTTGCCCTACCCTACAGAACCAGGAAAAGAGGGCGAGCATCCGCGAGCACCATCGACGTCGGGTGAAGCGGGTGAGTCCCGCTCTTCCCGTGGTGAACCCCTTCAAGACGGCGAATCCCGAGAGGACTCCATAGAATATCTAGGGACAGTTAGGAGGGAATTGAGGGCAGCTGTTCCTCACATCCCGACCTTACTTTACTAAGATGGTCGGGGGGAAAAATTCGAGACCCCGTTTTAGAATTTTATTCAGCTTATGGATCGAGCTCAGAATCGTTATCGGAATCCTAGTCGGATTTCGAGCTATCCCCCGAGCTTAGATCGGATGGTATAAACCCTTGCTACCTTTGTTGATTATTTTTTACGTATGATATATATATATTTTTTTTTTTTTGCAGCAATGTCGAAGAGGATCAGCCTCAAGAAGCTCGGCTAGCGGGTGGAGAGATCCCGAGGTGAGAGTTCATCCAAAAAATTTGCTCCTCCTGCAAAGGGGGTGGTTATTGGCGAGAAGCGCCCGGTGGATGAACCTCCCACCTCGCCGAGCAAGAAGGAGAAGTCCGGGGATGATTCCAAAGGCAAAGGGCAAGCCCCCATCCCTGAACCAAAAAAGAAGTCTGGTCCAGCACGCCATCCAGTGGCCCCTTCTTCTGGTCCTAAGGAGGGAAGCTCGCCCTCGTTGGGTACAGCTCTTGGTCCGAGGGCCTCCATTTTGGGGAGCCCTTCGGTGGCCGAGAAGATCCTTCGAGGGGTAATCCCTCCTACAGATCAAGAGAAGGTGGGGTAGCTTTCTTTGGACCAGACTGCCTCGAATTTTTCCAAGCTCTCGGCCAAGTATTATTTTGATACTAACTTCTATTTGTTTTATCCTTGTTAAATATGATCGTTTTGATCTGATTAGATTTGTTTGTAGCAGGCGCTTGTGTTCGGATCTTCTCTGGAGGTGAAGAGTAGGGAGACCGTTAAGGAGGCAAGCCTTGAACATGGGTGAACTGCCTCTTTGGACACTGAAGTTTCTCGCCTTCAGAAGTTGTCCGCTGATCTGGAGCAGCAACTGGTCGAGGCGCGAGCTCGAGAACAGCAGGTCGGCAACGAGTTCGCCAAACTTAAGGCTAAAAGGAACACCTTCTCCGATAATCTGGCAAAGGCAGGGCTTCTGGTCGAGGATTTGAGGGGAAGAGTGGAACGTGCGGGGAAGCTTGTTGTTGAGGAATTTAAATCCTCGTCGGATTTCTCCGAGGCTGTCGAAAGCTCATCCTCGAAGTATTTTGGCGAAGGGTTTGATTTCTGCAAACGTCAGATTCGCCACTACCATCCCGACCTGGCCATAGATTTGGAGGAGATGCGTATCGATCTCGACCTACTTGCCTTGGAGGATGAAGAAGAAGGGGAAGGGGCGGGGAAGAAACGGTTGAAAAAGGAGATGCGAATCCCCCGGGCGACGCAGATCCTCAAGGCGATGACAACCCTCCCCATTTATCATAAATGTAAAAATGTAATTTGGATCTATATATGAATATAAATGTTGATTTCCTCCTCGGTAATTTTGAATGAATATATATTTTTTTTTGCAAGTTTGGCGATGTTCAATACTTTAGTTTGTGTATCCTTAGGCGAACTAGGATATGAGAGGTCATTTTCCAGTGATCTAGCAACTTTTAATTTTGGCGAGCAAGATACCTTCATTAAGTTGTTAATGGCAATCTTGAATAGGCGACCAAGATGCCTCCGTCATCTTTTGATGAACTGGCGATCTCAATTAGGCGACTAAGATGCCTCCGTCATCTTTTGATGAACTGGCGATCTTGAATAGGCAACCAAGATGCCTCCGTCATCTTTTGATGAACTGGCGATCTCGATTAGGCGATCAAAATGCCTCTGTCATCTTTTGATGAACTGGCGATCTCAATTAGGCAACCTCCATCCTGCACTTTGTTATTGAAATAAACTAGAGAAGTTTTATTACTCGGAATAAAATCTAGGAGTTACAAGTATTTTGCCCAAGGGAGTTGTTATTGGAAATATTTCTTCAAATGCTCAGCGTTCCAAGGATGGGGGAGTACTTTCCCGTTCATATCTTCTAGCCAATAAGTCCCTGGTCTAGATGCCTTGATGACTTTATAAGGGCCTTCCCATGTTGGTCCTAATTTCCCAGCATTTGGCTCTTTGGTTGATAGGGTAACTTTTCGCAGAACGAGATCGCCAGGTAAGAATAATCTGTGTTTGACCCTTCGATTAAAATATTTGGTGACCTGATGCTTGTATGCTGCTTGGCGTATTCCGCTTGTTCTCGTTTTTCATCAAGGAGGTCAAGGTTGAGTCTCAGCTCGCCTTCATTGCTATCCTTGTCAAAGTTTGAAGTTCTGAAACTCGACATTTCGATTTCGACAGGTATCACTGATTCAGTTCCGTAAACCATGGAGTAAGGCGTTTCACCAGTAGGAATCCTGTTAGTCGTGTGAGATGCCCATAATATGCTCGGCAAGTCTTCCCCCCACTCTCCTTTGGATTTTTCCAATCTCGTTTTTAAATTTCTTAGGATGGTTCTGTTGGTGACCTTTACTTGGCCATTGGCTTGAGGGTGACCAGGCGAGGAGAAATGATGTGATATGGCGAGGTCCGAGCAGAATTTCCTAAATCCATCATTGTCGAATTATCGGGCATTATCTGAGATGAGAACTTTGGAAATTCCAAACCGGCATATGATACACTTCCACACAAAATTCATCGTATTTTTTTCGGTGATTCTTACTAACGGTTCTGCTTCTACCCACTTTGTGAAGTAATCAATAGCAACGATTAAGAACTTCCTCTGTAATGGAGCTTGAGGCAAAGGCCCTAGTATGTCGATCCCCCATTAGGCGAATGGCCACGGGCTGGTAATTGGCACCATCTCAGTATGGGGAAGGTGGTTGGATGGAGCGAACCTCTGGCATTTGTCACACTCCCTGGTGTATTTTACTGCATCCTGTCCCATCTGGGGCCAGAAGTAGCCTTGATGAATCACCTTTCGTACCAGCGATCTCGCCCCCGAATGATTTCCGCAGATGCCTTCGTGGATTTCTCTCATCACATAATTGGCTTCCTCAGGTCGGAGACATCTTAGGAGGGGACTAGAGAAGGATCGTTTATATAAAATTTTATGAAGTAGGCAGAACCTTGCAGATCTATGGCGACTTCGGCGAGCTTGGAGTTTATATGTCCGGTAATGTACCGCTCCGAAGGTAGGCGACGATCTCATCCATCCAGGTCGGGTTCGTTTCTGTCGTACAGATGGATTTGGCGACCTCAATGCTTGGTTTGGACAAGAATTCCAAAGGTATACTTCTGTCTGATATAAAATCAAAAATTGAAGCGAGATTGGCTAGGGCATCTGCTTTTCTATTTTCTTCTCTGGGGATCTGTTGAATGGTGAACTTTTTGATCTTCTGAGTTAAGCATTTGACTTCATCCAAATAAGCTGTCATCCATACGTCCCTGGCGAGGTAATCTCCCTGAACTTGGTTGGCCACTTAATTGAGAATCACTGTAGGCTTCAATTGACTGGACTCCCAATCTTGTGGCGACCCGTAATCCGGCGAGGAGGGCTTCATACTCAGCTTCGTTGTTGGTGACTTTAAACCCAATCCGTATAACGTATTCCATCTGTTCACCTACCGGAGTTTGGAGAACAAGCCCTGTACCGCATCTGTGTTGATTGGAAGACCCATCTACAAACAATTTTCATTTGTCAAGCGTTTCTCCTGAGCTGTCGAGACTATTCTCTGAGCTTCCGAGGTCCTTTTCCAAGTTACGAATCTCTGCCTCCGAGAATTCTGGATAGGGTTCGTGAGTAGATTCAGCCACGAAGTCGGCTAAAGCCTGGGCTTTTATTGCCGTCCTTGGTTTGTAGTTAATATGGAATTCGCTCAACTCAATGGACCATTTCAGGAGTCTCCCTGAGGTATCTGGTCGTTGAAGAACTTGTTTCAACAGTTGATCAGTTAGCACGGCGATAGGATGGGCTTGAAAATAATGGCAAAGTTTTCTGGCGGCGATCAGGAGGGCGTAGGCGAGTTTTTCAATCATTACGTATCTATTCTCAGCACCCATCAGGACCTTACTAACATAGTAAACCGGTTTTTGGACATGGTCCTCTTCTCGGATGAGCACGGCACTTACTGCTGTGGGCGAAACGGCGAGGTATATGAACAATTCTTCTCCCGTGGTCAGACCCACAAGTAGAGGAGGTGACCCTAAATACTTTTTGAGTTGTTGAAAAGCTTCCTCCGATTCTTCTGCCCACTGGAAATTTTGATTTTTCCTTAAGATTTTGAAGAACGGTAAACATTTGTTCGCTGATTTGGAAACAAATCGGTTGAGGGCGGCAACTCGCCCAGTTAACTGCTGGACTTCACGGATATTTCTGGGCGAGCTCATCCCGAGCAGAGCTTGAATTTGGTATGGATTAGCTTCAATTCCACGTTTGGTTACCAAGAACCCTAAGAATTTCCCGGATGATACACCAAAAATGCATTTGAAAGGATTTAACATCATCCTGTGATTCCTCAGAATGTTGAAAGCTTCTTCAAGGTGGGCGACGTGCTTTGATGCTTCGAGGCTTTTCACGAGCATGTCGTCTATATATACTTCCATGGTCTTTCCAATCAGCTCTTTGAACATTTTGTTCACCAATCTTTGATAAGTAGCCCCAACGTTTTTGAGACCAAATGGCATGACCTTGTAGCAATACAATCCCTGTTCCGTGATAAAAGACGTTTTTTCTACGTCGGGGGGAAACATCTTGATCTGGTGATATCCTGAGAAGGCATCCATGAAGCTAAGAAGCTCGTGCTTAGATGTGGCGTCGACTATTAAATCAATTTTTGGCAGTGGAAAACTGTCTTTTGGGCATGCTTTGTTGAGGTTAGTATAGTCCACGCATACTCTCCACTTTCCTCCCTTTTTTTGGGCGACGACGACATTAGCTAACCATTCCGGGCAGTGGGCTTCCTTGATAACTTTAGCTCTGATGAGTTTGGCGACTTCTTCGTCGATAACTCGAAGCCGCTCGGAGGCGAATTTTCTTCTCTTCTGGCGAACTGGAGGATTAGCTGGATTGATCTATAATTTATGCATGGCGACCTGGGGATCTATCCCCGGGACGTCGCCTTGGGACCAGGCAAAAATATCGAAGTTTCTTTTTAAGAATTCCACTAAAGCACTGTGCAGTTCTTTGGTAAGTTCTGTTCCGATCATAACATGGCGATCAGGATATTCCGGATGTATGGAAATCGGGGTAGTTTCTTCAAGGGGTTTAGTGTTTTCGATTTCTCGAGGATCCATCAAGACAACCTGTTCCACCTCGTCCCTCAGAGGTTCCATCTCGCCATCGTAGATCGATAATTGCTATTGGGCATTCTGTACTGGGGGGGGTCTCGATCTTCATAGCCAAAATGAAATATTGTCTGGCCACTTTCTGGTCGCCCCGCACTTCACCCACTCCTATCGAAGTGGGGAACTTCATTTTCAGGTGGTAGGTTGAGGTGATCGCCCTAATTCCGTCTAGAGTTGGGCGACCTAAAATAGCATTGTAGGGGGAAGGGCAATCAACCACGATGAAGTCCTGCCAAACTGTAGTTTAGCGAGGTTCTGTCCCCAAAGTAACCGGCAACTTAACCCATCCCAGTGGATGAGTCAGATTTCCTCCAAATCTCACCAAAGGTGTCAGGAAGGGCTGCAATTTGTAGAGCCCTATCTTTATTTTTTCGAATGCGGAGATGAACAGAATGTCGGCCGAGCTACCATTATCGACCAAAATACTTTGGACGGTAAAATTGGCGATGATGGCCGAAACGACCAGGGCGTCGTCATGAGGCAGGTGCAGGCCTTTCAGGTCATCATTGTTGAAGGTAATTGGTGGGTGGACATCGGCTATTGGCGAGGAGAGGTTGTAAACTTCTGCGGACAACATGTCTGCACTTCTGGCTTGCCTCTTTCTGGATGAATTCGAACTTTCTCCGGATCCAAACCTGCCGTGTATTACCTGAATGTCTCTAGAAGTAGGTCGATTGTTGCCGTACCTTCTTTCCGGTGAATTGGGAGAAGGGCGATCTCCAACGTATTTTCTCAGATACCCTCTTTTGATGAGGTCGGCTATTTGCTCCTTTAGATGAAAGCAGTCTTCGGTGTTATGGCCATGGTCTCGGTGAAACTCGCAATATTTATTTTTATTTCTCTTCCGGGAATCAGTCTTGATTTTCGAGGGCCACTTGACGAATTCTTCATGCTTGATTTTTGTGAGGACTTGGGCAATAGGAGCATTAAGCGGAGGTAACACCAGCTCCGTGCGGCGAGGTGGAGTACGAGGTCTCCTGTCACTGGTCCACCTCGAGTCCCGATTAGGCTTCTTGCTCCTCCGTTTATCGTCCCTATAATCAGATCGCCTTGTATCAGGCTCTTTCCTCTTATGGTCCTCCTTTCCTCTTCGCCTCCGTTTGGCTTCGGCCAATTCCTCCACGGCGATGTACTTATCGGCTTTACTTTGAAGGACGGACAATGTCTCTGGAACGTTCTTGGACATAGAATCAAATAAGGGACCTGGGCGAAGCCCTTCCATCAATGCCATGACGACCACTTTGTCACTGGGATCTTCAACTTCTAATATGGCCTGGTTAAATCATTTCACATAATCTTTCAAGTTCTTTGTTTCCTTCTGATGGATGGTGAAAAGATGGGATGCATTCTTCTGCCTTACCCTGCAGCTTATGAAATTAGCGACGAAAAGTTTGCTCAGTTCACCAAATGAATCTATGGTTCCGGGAGTCAACTTTCGGAACCACGACCTCGTTGACCCCTTTAATGTAGCAGAAAAAGCTTTACACATGACTTCGTCCGAGTAACCCTGGAGATGCATCAGACTTTTGTAAGAATCCAGGTGATCCATAGGATCCGTTTTGCCTTCATAGATCCCGAGCTGAGTAGGCAGTTTGAATCTGGATGACACCTTGGCTCTCATTATCCGGAAGAGCGGGACTCACCCGCTTCACCCGACGTCGATGGTGCTCGCGGATGCTCGCCCTCTTTTCCTGGTTTCGTAGGGCCGGGCGAGCTGAAAACCCGACCAAAGGCCTTGATTTTTAAGAGCATAGGGACCATATAGCGCCCACGTGCCGCCACCGACTGTGAAATTTCTTCGTAAAATTCCTGCTCAAACGACAGCAACGTGGGCAGCTCGTTGCAATGTTTATCTGAAAAAAGACCCATGTTAATACCGACCTAGTTAATAATAAAAAAAAAAAACCCGACCTGGAGTTCTCCACGACCTCGGAATCCTTGGCACTCCCTCCCGAGATTCTTCATCAAAAAGCTCCCAACTATCCCCGGAGGCAAAAAAGAACCTACTTTTCCACCCCTTCACATTGCTGGGGTATCCTCCGAGGATAGTTCTCTTGTACCTCGCCTTAAAATATAGCCACCCTTGGTCGGGTTTGGGATTATTATTGAGAGAAAAAATGTTCCTAAACTCGAAAAGAGTCATCGTATATTTATGAACTCGCCACAACGTTACGGCGCCGACGATACTGCGCCACGCGTTGGGGACGAGCTGAGCAGGACAAATTTGATAAAAAAACAAAATTAACCTAATTATTGAAGGAATGGGAAAGTGGAGGCCCGCGGAGAAGGCGGCCTCGTAGAAGGCTACCTCACCAGGGCGAGCAGAAAGAATGGTCTCGCCCACCTC
>BRYE01000022.1:2487500-2497500 GCA_030159115.1 Actinidia arguta var. hypoleuca
GGAGGAGAACCTGAAGGAATTAGCAAATAGAGAAGGCTTATGGAACTTATTTATACATGTACGCATTTTTTTTTGGTTCACACTTTGATTGATTTATATTCTATCTTTCTATTCCTCTTTGGTAATCCAGCTTTAAACACGTACTATTTTTACTTTATGGATGTAGCTATTGCACTTTTGGATCATACTGTTCTTTTTGTTGGGCATCTTTGACTATGTGTTTATTTGCAGTTCGATAGGGCTGCTAGAGCTAGAGAATTACTACTTGATGGGAGAAATGAATTTCCAATTGACAAGGCGTGGGATTGCTCTCTGGGTGCTGGTCTCTCAAAACTTGAATATGGATACCTCTGTAAGGTTATGGGTAGTTCTGTTTGGGCTCCACTGGTGTTCAAGTGCGGTGCACCCAACACTGGAAATATGGAGGTAAGTGTTTAGAGTCTTGTTGAGAGACAAGAAATTGGTACAACTATGGCATTGCCTTTCCATTTCACGCCGAAAGTACAAATGCTTAATGGCTAATCTCAGAGAGGGAAAAAATAAAGTTTTTAGATTGCTTAATGGCAATCACTTTCCTTATTTATGGATAGGTTGTGCATCTCTTTGCTTTGAATCCGCCTACCATCAATCCTTATCTTAGATCTCCTCATCAATAATGGATAACCTTTCCTTTTGTTCTTTCTGGAGTTTATAATGGAAAGCAGTATAATTTACACCTATTACTGGCTTCACACATCATTATCTGATTTATTGTCATGAATAACCTCTTTTATTTTAGGTACTATTACACTATGGGAACAAAGAGCAGATACAGGAATGACTTATTCCATTGCTCGAGGGGAAGATACGGTCTGGTTTTGCTATGACAGAACCTCAAGTTGCGTCTTCTGATGCAACCAATATAGAGTGCTCAATCAAAAGGTAGGTCAGGGCTGCTACTATTTGACATAAGTGGCGTTAAATAATAATGCATCCTTCTTGAAACCTAGTTTGACTAAGAAAAAGGAAAGAATCATAAAAAACTATGATGCTTTGTTTTCGTCTATTAAGGGAAAGATGACACTTTTAGTGTCATCAGCTTGGATGATCCTTTGAAGTTTGATGGAGAAGCAGGACTAATGCTTCATCTCAGTTGAACAATTCTATATTTATTCTTTGAAGTATCAGACAGGTTTTGAGGTTCTTGAGAATGTTGGGGAATTCGAAGCATTTAGAATGAGTAATATCTGAAAGTGGAGGAGTCCCATTAGCTGATTTACATCTCTCTCTCTTTTTTTGCCTTTTTATCTATTAACGAGTATAACTCCTTGCAGTGAAATTGAGAAGTCAAATTTTCCCTTTAGTGGATTCTTGTCTTTTGTATTAGGCAACTATTTGCAGTTTCAATTTTTCAATGCTTAATTTGCTAGGAGGTGTCCTCTTCATCAAAACATGGAGGTTTTGAGCCAGCAGACTGAATTTTGAGATATAGAAGAGAGCAGATATCAACCTCTTTGTTTATTTTTACTCAGCTTATACAACTACAATATTCCTGTATAATTTAAGTTAGGGGTTTATGCTGTACATGAATTTATAACCACCGGTGTACACTTGTACAGAGAAGGGGACTGGTATATTATCAATGGGAAAAAGTGGTGGACCAGTGTAGCAATGGATCCTAGGTGCAAACTTCTTATAGTAGGGGCTAGTTCTTGTTTGGCATGATGGAAAAGCTTGATTGTACTAACAGTTCATGAAGTTAAAGAAGTTGGTTTCAACAACATGCAGGGAAAATCTGACTTCACTGCCGCTAAGCATGGGCAACAATCTATGATTCTAGTAGATATACAAACACCTAATATTCACATACAGAGGCCACTCACAGTATTTGGCTTTGATGAAGCACCTCATGGGCATGCAGAAATATAATTTGAGAATATACGCGTGCCAGCCAAAAATATTCTGTTGGGAAAGGGGCGTGGCTTCGAGATTGCACAGGTAAATTTTTAATGCTTTTTGAATAAATTGTCATTTGTAAGACTGGTAAAAGAAGTCCAATTTTCATATTCATTGTCATCCAAAAAAACCTCAAGAAATTCCTTTTTCCAAGGGAGCCGAACGCGCTTAGTTTTTCAGGGAAGACATGCAAATACCTGTGGGGGGCTATCTGGTATCTGAAAATTTTGGAATCTAATACATTTTGTCATTTATTAGAGTAATACAAGAAATTCAATTTCGATCTTGATTTTCGTCCCAAAAAATTCAAATGTAATTCCCTTTTCCAAGGAAGCTGAACCTGCACTAAGTTCAGGGCAGATGTGGAAACACCTGTGCAGGGGGCTATCTGAAAGCTTAGGAGTCGGTTTGGATAGTTAAAAATTCTGTATCTTTAGGTTCGGTCAGAGGTGATCTCTTGGGCTTACTATGCAATTGATCTTACCACTTAACTGTCCTTGCATTCTTGCAGGGTCGGCTGGGCCCAGGAAGGCTGCACCATTGCGTGAGACTGATAAGTGCCCCTTAGCGTGGCATGCAGCTGATGGCCCAAAGAGCTCTTAGAAGGACGACATTTGGAAAGTTGATTGCCGAGCACAGTTCATTCCTTTCCGATGTTGCCAAAGTTATTTTGTTCAACTGACGTGTTTTAATGTATGGTTTGTTCTCTAGTTTTTTCTTTTCTTAACATGACTTGCCATTGCAGTGTCGGATAGAGCTGGAGAAAAGCAGATTGTTGGTTCTGGGAGCCACAGACCAGCTTGATCAGCTGGGCAACAAAAGAACCTATGGGACCATAGCAATGGAGAAGGAAAGTTTGGATTTCGGTTTCATAATGGAGATTCTTACTGTACTGGTCCAAAGAGGACTAAGCTTCTCGAACGTTGAGAAATTAAACTTTACCGTAAAGTTCGCTTATTGTGGGCAACCCTAACCCAACTAGGGGATCTGAATGGTTTGTTTTCTGCTAAGTTCATTTATGAAAGAAAAAAAAGTCACCCTACATAAAAACCATTTGTTTGGATGGTTATAGAGATTTTTGGAATAGACCCGGTCATTTTTCTGATAATGGGACTACCAATGTATGATTAGTTTGATTTTTTATATGGATGATCTTCCTAGCGAGCTTTACAAAACGAACTGTTACGATTACGATTATTGTTATAGTTATCATTATGGAGATTATGGTTATGGAGATTTTGATTATGGTTATCGTTTGGTGGTGCTATGAGCAGTTAGCAGCTCCAAACATGGCTCTGAAAGTGCTCGACATGGCGATGCACAGTGGCAGACGCAGGATTTTTCTGTTAGGGGGGGCAAATTATATATTTTTAATGGGCCTTTAGATAAAAAAATTTAGGAGAGGCAGTTGTGTATTAAAATAGTCAAAAAATTGTTGGTTCGGGTTGGTTCGGTTCTACTATGCTCATGGTTCGGTTCTGGGTCTAAAAATTGTAGACCTGTAGCTTTCGGTTCGATTCTCGGGTTTATATATTTTTTGGACCGCGATCGCGACCCGACCCGACCCGACTTGGGATCCGAAGTCTAAATCCGATTATATAGTCATATAGTGCATTCATAGGAGACTTTTGTGTGTTGGATGTTGTTTGGATTATTTTAAACAATATGTTATTGTGTAGGGATTGTATTTATTTTTTAGTGTATCTTATTTTTTTTCTAAAACTTTAAATAAACCGACAGACCCGACTGATAGATATAGACCGAGAATCGAACTGAATCGAACTGATCTCACTCGGGTTGGTTCGGTTCCTTTGGACTATTGGGTCGGTTTTAGATCCAAAAATAGAGAACCGATCAAGGTCGGGTCGGTTCTGGATCTGATACAGAACCAACTCAACCCGACCCATGCACACTCCTACTTTGTTCCATGTGGGATTCATAGGTAAAAGTACCAAAGTTCAAATTTGGACTAGATTTTATATCTAATTTTGGACAAAATATTCCATTTTTTTGGGTTGTGTGGCCTGAGGTTGTCCAGGCGGATGTTTTTTTATAATTTTTTTTACAGTAGTGCTATGATCTCCGAATTGAGCTAAATTTTTTTTTTTTCAAAATCAAAATGAATGGTTGAAATTCACTTGAGTATATAGAGTTACAAAACCAAATGAATTTGTATCATCCATTTATAAATTCAAAAAATATTTTTTAGTACAAATTCGAGACCGTTTTTATTATATGAGCCATTGGTTGAAAATTGAGGAAGTTAGCACCACCAGCACCATGACATATGTATGGGGGAGCTAACTATTAAACCCACTGAAATTTGAAAAAAATGTTGATTTAGGTAGTATCTTGGAAAATTTTAGAAGTCTCCATAAATGAACACCACTAAAATTTCAGAAATAGTAAATATGATGGTGTCAATTTATTTTTCTTGAAAAAGTACAACTTTGTTTAGAGCTAATACTCTTTTTCTAGGCCGTGAGATTTTTAGGCGTTTACAAGACGTAGATTTTTCCAATTGACAGTTTATTATATGATTATTATGCGTTTAAAATTTCAGAAATAGTAAATATCCTTTGCTACATCCCTTGTGCTCTCTATGGATGAGAACATGTCAAAAAGGATGGATGAGATCGACCTTGTCTCTTATCTACCTAACACAATTCATAGATTGGTGCTTCAATATCATTGAATAATTATTTTATTGTTGTTTTCTCATCATCATTGACGGTTGGCAACGCAGTCATGGTGGGTCACGACTAGGGTACTATTATAGCATGGCACTTGTGCCTGTTTAGACTAGACAGTCAAGGCTCTGGTGAACTTGAGTGTTAATTTCTTACCCAGGATCCCTACAATAAAGCAGGTCGATATGTTCCGAGGCATGTACAGCGATGACCACAACATTTACAGATTTCAGTTTATCTTTTCTACACATTCTACAGCCTCAATTTCAAAGAAACAGAAACAATAAAAGGGTTAGAAGATAATTTATCTTGAGAGATTGGCCTGGAGGTATGCTCCCTTCTAAGATCTGTTTGAAATCTCTTTTAAGTGCTATCAATTCATGATTTGGGTCAATCTATATGGGGGGCGTCCGGCTTTAATTGGCCCTCCGCTAGTAGACGGTGGAATTAGTTTTCTAAAGTTCTTATGGCCGGATACCGATTTATCAAAAAACCAACACATATCCACAAGCATACAATTGTTGTAGACAAACAGAGTGGCAAATATGGCGAAGAAATAATCAAACCATACCTTTGCAAGGATTGACCCCATGAGACCAACTTTTACTAGTCTAGCTGTGTTTTTTAGTAATTTCAAAGGGTGCATTCATAGAAGCCTCCCAAACCTTGACGCGGTAATACATATGCACTAAAGGACAAATTAAATCTGCTCCGCCATCGAGACAGAGTGAATGGATTGTAGTCTTAACCATGGTTAACATTGAACCTGGGACAAATTCCTGATCTAGATAATTGAGTTCACGTCTCTTCCTAGTGACAGCTTGTTTCAAAGTCGCAAGTGCTAGTACAAATGCAGACAGTATCATTTCAGAAGCAGCCAATATCATTAGGGTTTTGGGATGGGGACATTACAGCTAGTATCATATAATGCAGTCCACACTCCACACTAAAGTATACACAAAAATGAAGTATATAGCAATCATGTTTCATTGAATTTCATTCAACGTGTGAAACAATGTTCAATTCATCTCAAATCTGTGTTTATATATAGATTTTATGGTACTGTACTAAGCGCAATCTGTTTAATCATGTTGTAGGTACGTGTAGAAATAGAAGTTTGGCCAAATGGGTGTTAGAAGAGTAGTCAAGAAATTAATGACCCGCTGCAAACCAGATCCGATACGTCTTCCTAAAGGAAAAGGATTTGGAGACTCACCCAACACTCCAATTGTGTTGCCGCCTTGGTTGTCAGAAGAAGATGTTGATTACTATGCCAGCAAATTTGAGCAGACTGGCTTCACCGGATCAATTAACTACTACTGAGCTTGGGATCTGTAAGTCGCCTGCGAATCTTCATTGACTTGGTAGTTTTTTCATCTATTCTAGATTTATCTCATCTCCAATCTCTAGATCAACTGCTTCACTTCTTTGGGGGTTCTCTCCAATCTTTTTTCAAGTAACAGGGTGATTGGGTAGTTTTAGACTAGAGCCTATTAGGGGTGTATATCGGTTCGGGTAAGTCAGTTCGGTTCCAAAAATTCTTAAAACCGATTGATTTTGGCCAAACATTTTAATGAACTGAAGCCAACCAAAATTGCATTGGACTAGTCGGTTTTGGTCTACTTCAGTTCAGTCGGTCCGATTCAGTTTGGATAGTTAAAAATAGATGGTATATTAGGATTTCAATGGACGGTCGAGATCAAATATGGTTTTAATATATATTAATACTAATATATATATATATGATTCGGTCGGCTTTTTTCCTAGACCCGACCAAAACAGAAAATTAAATTTTTGCCAAACCGTGGAACAAAACCGCCGGTGGGGGCAGAAATCAGACCAACAACTGACAGTTCAGTTATGTTTTTTCGGTCGGTTCTGTTTTACGGGTTATTTTCACCCCAAGAGCTTCATGAATTGACGCGATCTTGGCCTTATTTTAGCACAAGGTTTAGATTTGAGTTGTTGAGTTACCTATACTCAAGAAATCCTAAAGAGATTGTTCATGTTGGTTCTATTAAGCCCAACTTTTGGTATGGAACATGGGTTGGATTATTGCCATATGGGACCGGATATAAGACGATCTCATATATTCCGCTGCGTCTTTTACATAGTTGTTGGGTTCCTAGCACTTGTTATCGGAAGGCTACCTAGTAGACCGCTATTTAGAGCATGGCACCGTAAAACCTCTAAAGAAGAAAACTATTGTCATGGGTGGAAACTATCCATGGTAAGCAGGGACGGAGCTACGTTGTGGCCTAGGATGCCCCTCTTCTCTCTCTTAAATTCTATCCGCAGTGGGTCTTCTAAGTTTTGAAAAACTCTTGTACTGGCCATTTATTTCTCGAGTATTCATACAATATACACGGTAGGCCCAACCTGTGGAATAGGGCATGGATCTTTACATGTATTATCTAGATCCCTAACTCATTCTCCACAAATCATACCTGTTTTTCTAATTTTTGCCCTCTTGCAGAAGCTGGGAACTCACAGCTCCCTGGACTGGGGTCCAAGTAAAAGTGCCAGTGAAGTTTATCGTGGGTGATTAAGACTTGGTCTATAGTATCCCAGGAGCCAAGGAGTACATACACACTGGTGGGTTCCAGAGAGAGGAGCCATTGTTGGAGGAAGTTGTTGTCATGGAAGGTGTAGCACACTTTCTCAACCTAGAAAAGCCTGAAGTGATCAGCAAGCACATTCACGAGTTTATCAAAAAGTTTTGATTTTTCTCCTCATGTAAGTTGACATTCACGCAGAAGGTGGCAGTCTACTGAAATCTAATAATGTTTGTACCTGTGCCACTGGTTGTGTTGTCAATAAATTAATGACTTAATTTCTATGAATTTTCAAGTAACGTCCCTCCTAAATCTTGATTGCATGTATTAATAATTTTGAGATCAACTCGTCCAAATCTTCTAAAGCATGTAAGTTAAGCAAAGCGCTCTCTCTCTCTCTCTCTCACGCACACGTGAGCTCGCATGGGTTTTTGAGGGGAATGTTCAAGGAATAAACCAGCAAGGATTTGCTAAATATTTCTATGGCATGATATTAGTTTAATTTTTTGTCATGGTAAATAAGAGAAGATGGTTACCATCTGAAGCAAACAGTGATATGGATCAAAACTACGACCAATTGTTGCAGGTGATGCTGGTGATGACACCAAAGTTGCAGCCTCTATTGTCTAGAAATGCTCACTGAAACTTGGACACCCTTAAAAGTATTTATATGCCTAAATCTTAAAAACTATTCAGCAACTTCACAATGGTCTTCTTCATGTTACAAGTCATTCGATGAATATGGTATCCCGACAATTATGGATGTTGTCATTTTTTACTACAAAATAATTATAGCGACTTTTATATACCTTGAAGAACTGAGTTCAATACTACTCAAATAACTTGCATGCCTACTTAACAAGTGCATAAACCAAACCAAACACCAAACTAAGTCTTGGGTCCCAATCAATTAGGTACGAAGTGCACTTTGAATCTTAGATTTTAACGTGCAAATTTTAAGTTTAATACACTGACCTCCACTGGTAAGGTCAAGTACAATGACAATCAACATGTTGGTTCAGTGCTGCCTTTTAAGTGGGTAACTCAATATAATCTTATCTAAACAAAACTTGGATTACCTGGCATCAACCCTCACGCTTACTTCAGAATTAAAAGGTTGTCACTTGTTAGATCACTACGTGCCATTGCCAACCAAAGCCTACAGTTGCCGGCTCTAGCTCAATTTCTCTGGGGGTCTCTGTCTTTTTCTAATTTCAAAGTTAGTATCCAAGAGTCCGGTTCAGTGTTTGTAATGTAATTAAGTTTATTTACCAATTACTAGGTTAACTATGGATGTTTGGTTGTTCAAAAATTGAGTTCTGTAAAGCTTCAACTGGTTGAGAAAAATATTCAACCGATTGAGAAAAAGTTTAACTAGTCGGGCACGATCAATAGCTTAAAATAACAAAGGTCAACCGATTGAGAAAAAAAAAAGTTCACCCTGATGAACTGGAAAAAATCGAGAACTTAACTTTTTTGACAGAACTTCGAAATCTGTTTGGGCCATCTAGTCTTTGAATTGAAAAAATGCTATTTGAAGAAAACTTGTAGGTATTTTACGTAGCTATTCTACGACACTTGAATCAACTCAAAAGTTTTTCGTATGAAGAAGTTTTGTCTAAAAAACTAACAATGGTTTTTGAAACAAAAACATAGCATAACTTTGGTTTGACACTTAATCCTAAAACGGTGTCCCTGTGTCATATTTTTAACGTATTTCTTAACTTTAACTATGATAGAGTATATCACTCAATCCTAGAGCATTTAAACCCTTCTTAAACCGAAAAATAAATAAAAAAATAAGAAAGATTCGTGGGGTTATCTTGTGAAACTAACTCGAATTTGTATTCTTCATATCTTCAATTCTTTTCTCCTTTCTTTTTGTTCTCTCTCGTTTCTTTCTTCTTCGTAGCTCCCTCTCTCTTTCTCTCTTTTCTCTTCTCTTCTCTCTCTCATATGTCAAGTTCCAGCTGAAATGCTGGAAGAGGGATGGGGGTGGGGGAAAAGTGGATGGGTGAGTTAAGATGAATTTGACTTTTAGGGCATGGGTGATTAAATCACATAACGACTCATAGAGTGAGTCACATCATCATGTGGTCTCTATTGGTCCACATGATTTTGACTTGCGTGCTTTACATGTGTTCATTTTTCTGTTACGTTTTAATAAATAAAAATTTCATGTATAAATTTATATTTTCGTAAAAATTGTCAAAAAATCATAATTAATTCTTGGAACATAACATATATTGATTTCACATAAATAACATATATTGTATATATTTCGTATTTATCGTATTTATTTTATATTAATTTAGAAAAATTAGATATTCTAAAATTTCGGAATTTTTCATAAATAAAGCATTAACAATCCCATTTTCTCCGGTAGTACTCCGTCTTATTTTGTATTAAGGTAAAATTACTAAAAAAAAAATTTACATAGAAGGATATTTAGATAAATTCACCTTAATAAAAAAAAAGGTACAATTAAAGACAAAAAGAGTGTTAAAATCACTATTCTAAGTACAATTTCTCTAAACCTTGTGTCATATTTTAGTGCTTATTTCACATCTCAAACATTTACAGGAGAATAAGGTTTACTTAGTTTGTTTATCAATTTATCTTTTCTCAATGAAACAATGCACTCGCTGCAAATGTTTTCAAATTGAAAGTTAGTAATCAGAAAATGGAAATGAGAAGAACACTTTCCCCAGATTTGAAATAATTAATTTTTTTCTACTAATTGAAATTCTCTCTCTAATAAGGTCTTTGCACAAAAACGCTTAAAATTAAATTAAAATAAAATAAACCAAATGTCAAGTA
>BRYE01000022.1:2517500-2520000 GCA_030159115.1 Actinidia arguta var. hypoleuca
AAAATGACAATGACTCTCTAGCCGACGATTCAACTATGCTATGTACATACAGATGGGATAGGGTATATAGATACGGAGATGTAGGGATTGAGGGAATGAAAGCTTTTGGTTGCTCTATGAACGCCCATCATAAGCCAAAGCTACGCTCCTTCGCCCCTGTTTGGGCCCGCTCCAGTTATAGTCGTTAGGGAGGCCGCTAATTAGCCTTTATTCTTTGACGAATTACGGATGAGCCATTCTTTGCCAGACCATTCCCCTCCATTTGGCAAGATTTCAAAACTCTTTATTGGGGGAAAAATACTCCAAAAGTTTAGTGCTACTTCGACTTTGGCCATGGCATTTTTTATTTTGAATGTATGTATGCTGTCACAAACGCAAGTAGATTATGGCCAATAACACTCAAATAAACGACGTATCGTATTCTTCTAGAGCTTCTAGCTTTCTTCCCTATTACTTACTCTACACAGAGCACTGGATGACAACAGAATTTAACTCGAGTTTAGGTTCTCGTAGTAGTAGAAGGGCTCTCTGAGCTAATGATCCATGCAAAAAATTATATAGACTAGATGTAAGTAGTCTCATGGTCTGGGTATATTTATTTTAAAAAAATAAATGGTGATTATAATTTTTTAAAATAAATGTTATTCGATCGTATAAGTATTGACGTCCGATCAACTTAATTTTTTGCATAGATCTTATGTTTAATGGAGTCTATTAATGAATGGTTCGGATTGTGAAAATAAATCAATAGCGAGCCCTTAAAAAAGGCACTACAAGTATAAGGAAAACCAAATCTAGATTTAGCTCTGATATCGTTATCATATTTTAAGTAGACTGCTCGGTCAATGAGTTAAATAAAGTGTAGAAGGCTCAAAAAGCACAAACAAGGAGCGGAAATGGTCTATCAATTTATAGAAGTTGGGAGGGGCACGATAGAAATTATACTATTGGCACTGTCCAAATCTACAATTTTGCAACAAAACTTTTTTCCCATAGTAAAATGTGTGTAGTGTGTACAAATTCTAGTATATCTTTATTCTTGAAGGTTCTACCACAATAAAATTATTTCTACACTAATTTAATAATTATAATTAATCATCAAATAAGAGCATATGAATACCACGAGTTGCAGACCCCCAAAAAAATATCACACATAAAAACACAATAATAATAAGTAATAAAAGGAACATTACGAAATATCTTTTAATGAGACTTGAGAGGAACAAAAGAAAATGAATGTTTTTGTCTCAACCCAAAATATAGTAACTTATATACACATAAAATTTGAAGCCGAGCATGCATTCACAAAAAATCTCTATACAATTTAGAAATTGATTATTTCTTGGTAGTTATGAATTAATTGAATTAGATGTGGTATTTTTTTTATATTTGAGAACTTCTCTTATTTAGTTGATAACTTTTCATTTTTTTCTTCAAAAACTTGTTGATAATTTCTTATTTATTATCTTGTGTAGTGATAATTTTGTTCAGACGATAATTTAAAAGTTGATTATTTCTCAATATGAAAATCATATTGATAATTTATTATTTTCTGCTTTGAAAAATTGTTATTGTTAATTTGTTTACTTGAGTTTCATATTGAGTTTGATAGCTTGGTAGTTACTTAAAATTGACTTTTTAAGTAGTAATTACTTATTATAGATTTTTCATAAAATAATTATCCATAGAAGAATAGTGTTGTAAATTTCTCAAAGAAAGTTCTGTCATTCAAACAAAAATACGTATAAGGAGAATCTGTGAAGTAAGAAGACATACAAGGCCCATTCATCTGTTTTTCGGTTCGTAACAATTTTTTCTTTTTGATTGGCCCCCTCTTAAATTAAAATTCTGATTTTGCCCCAAAACTCAGTACTTAACTTTTTTTTTTTTATTATATACCGAACTAATATTTCTTATTCAACCGATGTGGAATGAAATATCACATGTGTTGCCATTAAATTAGAGTGTATTATGCACGTTATATATTTATTTTACATGTTTTAAAGAAAATACTTCACCTCATTAGTGATTTTTTGTTTTTGAGAAATAGTAAAAACTTCATTCAAATAAGAATTCATTAGCGAATTCTTTAACCAACTAAACCTTTTAGGCTTTTGCCTTCTTCTTTTTATTTTTTATTTTTGTATTGATTTTACTTTTTTATTTTCGTTTAACTCTTTTAAGTTTATTTTTCCAATTGGGTTTAACTAAAAGAATGAAAAAAAGTGAAGAAAAAATACTCACATTTGGAAACAATCATTAAAGACAAAGTAGAAAAATCACAATTTCAAATATTGTCTTTGTTTTGTTTAAAGGTATGTATACCGACTTTTGTCCTAAATGTCAGGACCGACTATTAAGAAGATTCGAACGTGAGACTGTAACTCATTGTCTTTTCCATTTGAACTAACAGTCGATTCACTGTACATATTTCTTACATTTCCAAAAAAAAAAAAAATAAGATAGAACTTTACCCGTTTCTACCAAAATTAAGTTAGGT
>BRYE01000022.1:2522500-2527500 GCA_030159115.1 Actinidia arguta var. hypoleuca
TTCAGTTTGGCGAACTCGTCGCCGACCTGCTGCTCCCGAGCTCGCGCCTCGGCCAATTGCTGCTCCAGATCGGAAGATAACTTCTGAAGGTGAGAAACTTCAGAATCCAAAGAAGCAGCTCGACCCTATTGAAGGGTGGCCTCCTCAATGGTCTCCCTGCTCTTCACCACCAGAAAAGACCCGAACACAAGCGCCTGCTGCAAACAAATCTAATCAGATCAAAACGATCAAATTTGACGAGGATAAAACAAATTTGAAGTTAGTAACAAAATAAAACCTGGCCAAGGGCATGAATAAATTTTGAGGCAGTCTGGTCAAGAGAGAGCTGCCCCACCTTCTCTTGATCCGTAGGAGGGATAACCCCTCGAAGGATCTTCTCGGCCACCAAAGGGCTCCCCAAGATGGAGGCCCTCGGACCAAGTACTGTACCCAACGAGGGCGAGGTTCCCTCCCCAGGACCAGAAGAAGGGGCAGCTGGATGACGTACTGGAACAGATTTCTTTTTTGACTCGGGAATGGGGGTTTGCCCCTTGCCTTTGGAGTCATCCCCAGATTTCGCCTTCTTGCTCGGCGAGGAAGGAGGTTCATCCGCTGAAGGTCATCTCCGAACCCTCTTGACCGAGGTAAAACGAGGTCATCTCCACGAGGTCATCCCCTCTTGACCGAGGTAAAACGAGGTCATCTCCGCGAGGACATCTCCGAACCCTCTTGACCGAGGTAAAACGAGGTCATCTCCACGAGGACATCTCCGAACCCTCTTGACCGAGGTAAAACGAGGTCATCTCCACGAGGATATCTCCGAACCCTCTTAACCGAGGTAAAACGAGGTCATCTCCACGAGGACATCTCCGAACCCTCTTGACCGAGGTAAAACGAGGTCATCTCCGAGGAAAAAATAAGGTCATCTCCGAACCCTCTTGACCGAGGTAAAACGAGGTCATCTCCGAACCCTCTTGACCGAGGTAAAACGAGGTCATCTCCACAAGGTCATCTCCGAACCCTCTTGACCGAGGTAAAACGAGGTCATCTCCACGAGGTCAATTCCGAACCCTCTTGACTGAGGTAAAAGGAGGTCATCTCCGAACCCTCTTAATCGAGGTAAAACGAGGTCATCTCCATGAGGTCATCTCCGAACCCTCTTAATCGAGGTAAAACGAGGTCATCTCCGAACCCCGAATTCTTATTATTAAGGTGGGCAATCTACGAACCCTCTTTACTAAGCGCTCACAGGTGTTCACCTCGCCAAGGGAATTATCACCAATCGCCAATGCCGGGCGTGTAATCACCAATGCCAGATGTGACCGTCACTAGTGCCAGAGGAAATCATGTCGCCAGCATTAGAGGTTACTTTGTCTCCATGACCAATGGATGATCGCCAATTTTGTTATTTCGCCAAATGATTTGTTACTCGATGATACCAAGTGTTTTACCTCGGCATCTCGAGTAGGGGGGCTACTGATGAGGGGTAAAAAATTAGCTTAGCCAGAGACCATCTCTATGAGAACTTATCCTCCAAAAGGATTCCATCTCTATTAGAAGTCTGTTATCATAAGACTCCTTCTCCATCATTCCTCTACTTGATCAGAGTCCACCTCCGTGGAGTCCACCTCCATGAGAATTTCACTTCTACGAGGGAACTATCTTCATTAGATTCCAACTCCCTCACGACTCCTATAATGGAGGATTGCTCTCTAACTGGCAACCTCCGACATTATCTCCAAAATTATTAGTATATCTTCTCCCATACTTATCCTTCCGAGGATTTTGCCGTTATCCACTAACACGGCTCATTACTCCGTCTATATAAAGGCCGCTCCCCCACAACCAAAAAGGTACGCTCAATATAGGCACTACACACTTTTATTGTGCTCTCTATACTGCCTTATTTTCTGGTCGCCTTGGTCTGATTCATACGCCGGAGGGGTTTTGAGTGGCCTCATCCCGGCCGATTACTTTCGCTCGTTGCTGTGCAGGTCGCCCCAGTTCAACCGAGGTCCAGTACCGAGGCCGAGGAGCAACTCTGACTGTTGGTTGCTCTCCCAGATTTTTACCACAACAGAATCCATAAAAAAGTAGATAAATAAATAAGCTCGTATGTTTGTAAAGAAAGTAACTCCCACTAACCAAGTACATAAAAAGACCCAATAATTCCCACTAACCAAGTACATCAAAATTGCCTGCATTGCAGCTCCATAACAGGCAACAAACTTAGCTTGCATGGTTGAGGACGCCATAAGAGTTTGTTTCACACTCTTCCAGGAAATGGCTCCTCCAGCTAACATGAAGATATACCCCGATGTAGACTTCAAATCATCAACACATCCAGCAAAATCTGAATCTGAATAACCAACTACATCAAGGTCATCAACCTTCCTATACACAAGCATGCAATCTTTTGTTTTCTGCAAATACCTCATAATTTTCTTGACTGCCACCCAAGGCTCAACACTAGGGTTTACAAGATATCTGCCAAGAACACTTACAACAAAAGCTATGTCAGGTCTAGTGCATACCTGAGCATACATCAAACTACCAACTGCACTAGCATAAAGAATGCTACTCATATGGTCCTTCTCAAGGTCATTTTTAGGACATCCATTTTTGCTAAATTTGTCACCTTTTGCAACAGGCACATCCCTAGGTCTGCAATTCTATAAATTAAATCTCTGAAGGACACGATTTATGTATGCCTTTTGAGAAAACCCTAACATACCACGAGACCTATCACGATGAATCTCAATACCCAAAACAAAAGATGCCTGACTAAGGTCCTTCATGTCAAAAGTGTTAGACAATGAAGACTTAGTTTCGTGTAAAAGCTTTAGATCACTAATAGCCAACAGAATGTCATCAACGTAAAAAACAAGAAATATAAACTTGCTCCCACTGACCTTAAGATATAATCACCAATCTACCTTATTTTCAACAAACCCCAGAGAAGTAATAAACTCATCAAATTTCAAGTACCACTGACAAGAAGCTTGCTTTAAGCCATAAATAGATTTCATCAATTTACACACCTTATGTTCCTTGCCAACTTCCTTGAAACCTTCAGGTTGTGCCATTTAGATCTCTTCACTTAAACCACCATTCAGAAAAGCTATTTTAACATCCATCTGATGAAGCTCTAAATCGTAATGTGCCACCAATGCCATTAAGATCTAGAAGGAATCCTTAGATGAAACCAGAGAGAATGTTTCATTATAGTCAATCCCTTCCTTCTGAGTAAACCCCTTAGCAACTAACCTTGCCTTGAACCGTTCAACTTGCCCTTTAGCATCTTTCTTGGTTTTGAACACCCGTTCGCAACCATTGGGTCTACACCCTGCTAGATGATCAACAAGCTCCCACACTTCATTAAGAGACATGGACTATATCTCATCTTTCATTGCATCCACCCACATGCTTGATTGGGAACTTGCATTAGCGTTGCCATATGTCACAGGATCAATCACAGGACCCACATCATAATCACTTTCACCAAGATACATTTGATACTCATCAGAAAATGGTTAGTCTGCACTCCCTCATGGATCTCCTCCCAAGCATCTGTTGAACAAGCTCAAGAGGTTGAGGAACATCAATTGGTGTAGGAGGATCAACAATATCTTGTCGTTCCTCATGATCACCTCTTTTTGTAGGTGCTAGTACAATCCTGTCATGCATGACAGGTAAAGGCATAGAAACTACCTCTTCTATACTGTTTATGTCAACTGGATGAGTGTAAACAACATCAGCAGTGTCAAGTTCCAAGAACTTAGCAGTCATTGACTCAACAATCTTATCACCTGGTGTTGGGTAATAGAACCTGCATCCTTTAGAATGATCTGGATATCCGATGAAGTAGCAACGAGTGGTTCTGGGGTCGGTCTTTTTCTCTAATAGGTTATAAATTCTCACCTTAGCAGGATAACCCCACGCACGAAAATGACTAAGGCTAGGCTTTCTACCAGTCCGTAACTAAAAAGGTGTTTTGGGGACATATTTAGAGGGAACTCTATTCAAAATATATACGGCAGTTCTAATGGCTTCACCCCAAAGGTACATAGGTAAGTTACTTCGACTCATCATACTTCTCATCATTTCCTTTAGGGTGCGATTACGCCTTTCGGCCACACCGTTCTGTTCAGGACTACCAGGCATGGTGTATTGGGTAGGGCTGTGCAAATATCCGATCCATCCACCAACCCGACCGACCCGAACCGATCTGATCTGAACCCGAGCAAATCCGTTCATTCTTCGGATGAATAACGGATGTATTTCGACTAATCCGACCACATTCGGATCGGATATCGGACCATTCAATCGCCCAATCCGACCGCCCAACCTGATAAAATATTACACTAAAATTCATAATTTCACCCAACCCGACCCCTAATCCGACCAAGTTCCACCCGAACCGACCCAACCCGCCCATCCATTGGATCAGATTCGGGTTCAAATTTTTTCAATCCAATTAGTCCGGATCGAATGTCGGGTGACCCCAAACCCGATCCGACCCATGAGCAGCCCTAGTATTGGGCAATAATCCCACAATCTTGCAAATACTTGGCAAACGGACCCATTTGTTGTCCAGTAACATCATGTTTACCATAGTACTTACTGTTGACCCGATAGGCAACCCAAGAGGGGGGGTAAATTGGGTTTTTCAAACTTAATTGGTGATTTATAATTAATTGCTTTAATAACAATGAATGTAAAATGCTATAAAAAGATTAATGCAAGAAATGCAATAAAGGAGCAATAGTAATGATAGGAGAGAGCACACCAAATTTATCGAGGTTCGATTACAACTTGTGATCTACGTCCTCCCAAGACCTCCGCAAGATCTTCTTCCACTATTTGTAATCCGCAACTACAATGTGGGGGTTAGTTGTTCAAGTGCCCAACTCACTTTTACACCAAGTGGTTTTGTCCAAGCTCCACTAAAACTTTCTAGTGTTTTACTTACAAGAGAAAACACTCAAACTCTTAAGTGTTTGGCTTTCAACAAGAGAAAC
>BRYE01000022.1:2537500-2540000 GCA_030159115.1 Actinidia arguta var. hypoleuca
TTTCATAATTTTCCTTATAAGACGTAAGATGAATACAAACTCAAAAGATATAACCTCATCATAAACTCCATCTGCTTCTACTCATTGATTCGAAGTGGCTCTATAATTAATGATGTTACTTAGGATTGAACAAGTTGCACTGAACAATTTCATCAAACTACAAATGGAACCTAAGTGAGAACGCCATCGAGTGTCTCTAGCTCATTTCAATGTTCCAATTTAATTTTTTTTCATTTACTAGTCTCAAATTCATCATCAATGACAAGTTTTTCAGCAATATCTACAGCCTGAGCAGCTCTAAATTGATCATTTCTTTTGCAAGATGAGCTAACTAAATTAACTGCGAGGGTCAAGTAAGAAAAAAATTAATTAACCGGTATAACCTCTTTAGATGCTCCTACTAATGTCAATTGGAGCTGATGAGCAAATCAATGAACATAATAAGCAAATGGATTTGTTCAATCATAACAATAATCTTCTCAGCGATTAATTTGTTGAATCATAACAACAACGCACAACAACTCTATGTGGTGAGTTAGGATCCTTACTCATATGAGATAATAAAAGACAATTCTTCCCTTCATTGACTTTCTTCCATGAAGAAAATCCCTCAACTATAAAAGCACTAGATCTAGGGCATCCGGTTGGCTTACTAAAAACAAAGCATGGAAGACAAAATGCATAATTTTTTTGTGGAACAGTATTCCAACCAATCTGAGAATAGCTTGTATCAAGAACATAGAAAGCGACGATCATTCTCATCAACTTCAAAAGGTTGAACCATTTTTTTGTGGGACAGTATTCCAACCAATCTGCCGTTCGGTCGCCGGCTCCTACGTCATCAGGTTATGTATATTAATTTTTAGTTTCTGGCTGCAATTTGTTAAGTTTTTTTAGCCAACGTGGTAACCAAAGGTCATCATCTTAGTCTCTAATTAGTAATTTATGGGTTGATTTCAATAAAGAAAAATAGATACCGCAACTGATTTAAACCCCAGCCACTATTGTAATAGTAATATGACGAAGCCTCCAAATTAAAAAGAAAGAAAAAATATTGGGTGATCCCAGCTGCTGATATTTTCCAGTAGCTGTAACAAAATAACCTCATTTCTGTGAATGGTTAAAATACATGCAGTGGACTCAAATGTAAACCTGTGAGATAATAATTTCACTGCACATTCTATTAATTATATTTGAAAACAAGTATGTAAAAGCAAAGGACAAACTATATGTAAACCTGTGAGATGTGAAATCAACAAATATATTTGTGACATTAACAACACCCTCTCGTAAACTATCAAGGTGGTTGTTCCGTTGGTAAAGACCAACCTGGGTTTTGTGTTTAACAGTTCATCAATTTGAGTCTCCTTAGGGCAACTAGATTTGCTCAGCGTTAACTTCAGGGTCCTAAGATTAATATCTTTTTTACCTAATTGGATTAGGCGAAAATAGCGGGCTATAAATAAAAAAACTCTTATATAATAGCAATCTTAAGCCTTTCCAATGAACTCTTACCCTGGCTTAAAATTAAGAAATTGATGTTTAGTTTATTGAGAAACACCTTTTGGATGAATTGTTTCTAAACCTGGGCTTTGTTTGGAACTAAGGAAAAGAATTAGAAAAGATTGGAAACAATTATTTTCAAGACTTCATAGTATTGGGTGGAAAACGAGTGAAATTGGGAGTGTAAACCTTTATAATTTTTTATGGCTAAAATTGAACTTGATGAGCAGAGATGAGGAAGTGGGAGCCCGAAAACTACAAATCTCGATCTTGTCCTTCTACTTTAAGAGAAAAAAACAAGAAAGAGAGAGAGAACGAGTTGGCCAAGTTTTTGGTATAAGGAGTAGGCGTAGTTTATTATTTCTCTAATGAAAAATAAATTAGAAAAATAAACAACTTTCATGTTTCAACCTTTTAAGTAGAGCTGTCAAATGGGTTGGGTCGGCTGAGTTCAGCCCGATTTCGTACAGTTCGAGTTTGATTTGAGTCTGAACGGTTCCGAGCTCGAGTTCGAGCCCGCTAAATAACAGGCTCGGACTTTTCATTAAAATTAAGCTCGGAAGTCCGAATGAGTCCGAGTTCGAGCCCGAATGAGTCCGAGTTTGAGCCCGAATGAGCCCAATTTCGAGCCCGAATGGGCCTAAGCCCAAGCCCCGAGCCCGATCTGATTATTTTCTCTCTCATCCAGAATACGGTATAAAATTAAGCCCGAACACAATATAAAAAAAAATCACAAATTGTAAAATAAAAAATTAATTTTATAACTTTATATAATAAATTAAATTTTTTTTTTTTTAAATTTTGGTCCATTTTTCTTAGTAGATATTTGATTTTCAATCTATTTCTCTCTCATCCTTAAAAATAATTTTGGCCCAAGTTCGAGCCCGTTTAAAGTCGGATCCAAGTTCAAGCACAAACGGACTTGATTCAAAGCCCGATTCGAGCCCAAATCCGAATAAAAAATCCCGATTTTCGGATTGGACCGACCACTAACATA
>BRYE01000022.1:2552500-2562500 GCA_030159115.1 Actinidia arguta var. hypoleuca
TTGCAATCGTGAACAATTTTTTATAGTTTCAATGATGCTTGGGCTTTTAGATTTCTTCTTGTGATTTTCAATTATTTTACATGAAGAAGTGTGGGCCTGTATGAAAGAGAGAGAGGGAGGGGGGGAGGAGGAGGAAAACAGAGACAGATTCGTCCGATCAATCTGCGGATTTGACTCGGGTTCATTTTGTTTGTTAATTTCGTCTAAATGCGATGAAATTATACTGGTAGTGATCTATATAGCTTTCTTACCGTTAGTGATTTTTGTTGCTATTGTAAACAATATTTTGTCTCTGGTCGTTCCTAATTTCAGTAGTGCGGTGTGTTTGAAAGAGGGAAACAAAGAGAGATTGGGCTGATCGAACATGGATCGATCAATGGATCCAACTCCGATCGATAATTATTCTGGTTAATGATCTATCCTTCTTTGTTAATGATGGCAATTTTTGTCGCCATCGTGGACAATTTTTTTTTATCTTTCAATGATTCTTGTGCTTTTAGATTTGTTCTTGTGATTTCCAATTCTTTTAGATGAAGAAATGTGGGCCTATATTGAAGAGAGAGGGAGAAAAACAGAAATAGATTCGGCCGATCAATCTGCGGATTTGACTCGGGTTCATCATGCTTGTTAATTTCGTCTAAATGCAATGAAATTATACTGGTAGCATTTTGTTTCTGGTTATTCCTAGCATCAGAAATGCAGGCATGTTTGAAAGAGGGAAACAGAGAGAGATTGGACCGATCGATCATGGATTGATCAATGGATCCAACTCCGATCAATAATTATTTTGGTTAATGATCTATCCTCCTTTGGTATTGATGGTGTTTTTTGTTGCAATCGTGAACAATTTTTTGAATTTTTTGTAGGTTTCAATGATTCTTGTGCTTTTAGATTTGTTCTTGTGATTACCAATTCTTTTAGATGAAGTGTGGGCCTATTTTAAAGAGAGAGAGAGGGAGGAAAACAGAGCAGATTCAGCACATCAATCTGCAGATTTGACTCGGGTTCATTATGTTTGTTAATTTCATCTAAATGCAATTAAATTACACTAGTAACAATCTAGATAACTTCGTTACCGTTGGTGATTTTTGTTGCATTTGTAATTTTTTTTGTGTCACTGATCATTCTGAACTTCAGAAGTGCGGGATGTTTGAAAGAGGGAAACAGAGATTGGGTCGATTGATCAATGGATCTAACTCCGATCAATACTTATTATGGTAATTATCTATCTTTGTTTCCTGTGCTTTTTGTTGCCATTGCAAAGAATATTTTTATTTCAAACTTCGTATTTTAAGTTTGGATGATTTTTTGTGGTTTCTTTCGGTTTACGTTTCTTTCTTATCATTATCTATCACTTGTGTTGTTTGTTTTGGTTATTCACTAATGAACCTGATCATTAAGAGGTTACAGTTGACCTTTCGATTGTGGACCCACACGGAGGACATGGACCACGTTGCATATAGCACATTCATTGTTGTAAAGCTGGTCTTATCGAGCCACGACAGGCTCCCAAATAAATGCTTGGGCTTAAATTTGCAACCCACTCCAAGGAGACGATCTTATAGTCTGAATCGTAGTGTGATATCTCTCTTGTAAGTTTATTGCGAATTACAAAGGTATTGACTATGTGATTAACCATTACTGATTTTGATTTCAATTATCAAGGTCATGTTTCAATTCTTCTTTGCTTGATACTTCAAATGTTTTGAATCTTGATTTTATCTGTTCTAATAATATCTTTTGGTCCACAGATTCCAAATGAACAAATTTAAATTTGAAAATGATATTTCTCTAGAGACTTACTATCTTCAAGATTGATCCTACACCACTACTCAATGCCTTAGTGGATTGACTCTATTACATGAGTTGATTCCTGTTGCTCTGTGTGTCTACTGCTTGAGAATTGGGCTAATAATAGTGACGCAGTTCAGGTGGAGTTAGTTGTGCATGTCCTAGTCTGTATGCTCTGGGGACGTAGTTGTCTGATTGTTTTATGTTGGTATAGTAGTATTTCTTTGTTTGCTGTGCATTTTAAACCACTTTAGGGTGCTAAAATGTTGATTATCCAAGTGCTGGCCCTCCTCTTCTAAAAGAAATACTTGTCACTTGAGCTTAGTCGGTATTAGAAGCGCTAGGGGCCATTGAGCGTAGTCCATCCATTTGTTTTCGTTTGGAGCGCACTAAAGCCCCATTTTTTTTCCAGTGGCTTGACCAGCATTCAAGCAGAGATGCTTCCATAGCGAGGGTTGGACAGATTCCCATTGCTCTTTGATTGCCCTTCATGCAGTTGTTATTGTTGTTTTGAATTTTGAATTTTACTTTTTTGATTATATAAAATTGGGAAAAAACTGATCAATCAGGTGACCCGGCAACAACTGTGAATATTGTTTGTTAATTTCTTTATGTTAATTCATTGAGTTGGACATTTATTTGTTCCAACGTTCAGGAAACAAAAGAAAAAAACAACATTGACAATGTACACGTTTCTATGTCATTGTATTTTGGAAATCTGGAGTCATACCCCTGTTTAGTAGTTAGGACTGGAAAATTCTATTATTCAGGTAGTTATTTTTCTGCCGGACGACCATTAGTAGTTGCTATTTTTGTAGAACATAATGGTGGCAAGGTGGAGTTATGGACGTGCATCGCTTCTTGTATGCTAGAATGAATTTGGATCAGTTCTGCCATGACCTGCTTTTTATATGTCGTGGTAAAGGGATGGGATGGCATTGTTGTATGCAATTTATTTCCATTTTGGTTATTTCTGCACTATAAAGAAGCTGACATTCTCGGTTTCGTTTTTGATGCCGCTTCAAGAATTTCAATGAGCCTTTGTTTCCTATTCGTTTAGCTCAGCGTGGACAAATGGAGAAGGCTCCCTATGATATTCATGAGCAGAATCCACTGCAAAACTAGCAAGCATGGGGTTGACAGGGAAGCATCTTCACTTGTTAATGATTGTTCTGCCTGATGTCTCTGGGTCATATGGTTTGTAATGGTAGCGAGTATTTGAAATTTGTTAGGAAATGTGATTGTATACAAGAATGAAATTGTCTTTTCGCAGGAAAGATCAACGAGTTTGTGAAACGGAGTTGGGCATTGTCTCACAGTGTTGTCAACCCAGGCAGGCACAAAACAATAACAAACAATATCTTGAGAATTTGGCACTCAAGATTAATGTGAAGGTTGTTTACTGCATTTCTGTTCAATGGTTTTGTCATTTTCTTAAGTTAAGGTCAAAATTTAGTCATCTTTACATTATGACCTTGGGGCTAATTGTTCCAAATTTTAATAGGTTAGAGGTCAAAACACTATGTTGATTGTTGCTCTTGATAGGAGAATCCTGCTTGTGACTGATCGTCCTACAATTATTGTTGGAGCTGATGTAACTTATTTTCAACCAGGAGACGACTCAAACCCGTCAATAGCTGGGGTATGTTGTCAAATATCTTATGTTAACACTCCTTTTTTAAACAAGAATATTAATGGACGTCTGTTTGAATAGGACGTATGGCTTGGTTTTGTTGATTATCTATTTACAGGTGGTTGCTTTGATGGATTGACATGAGATAATAAAGTATAGACAAGGTTTCTGCACAGGCACACAAGGAAAAGTAATCAGCATTAGTTAAATGGGATTGTTGTCTTAAAATTGCTTTCCTCTTTTCTCTTCGTTTGATCATTTGCATATTTGCAGGGACTTGTTAACAGCATTCAGGAGATCAACTGGGTTCTGGCCGGATAGAATAATATTCTACAGGTGAATAAATGCTTCTAGGTGTACAATGTGACCAATGACTATTCTCCATAGGTAAGTTAATATTGATTTTAATCTTGCATATGGCGTAAGCGAAGGTCAATTTAACCAAGGTTTGCTGTATGAAATGATGCCATTCGAAGGTATATAAATTTTTATACAATCTTAATAATTGGCTAGAGTCGCTAGACTAGTCAATGTCAATAAAGATTATGTTCCAAAGAGTTTTTTTATTTTTTATTTTCTTACATAGTAACTTGTTTTTGTCAGGCTTGTGTTTCATTAGAAGAAAACTATCTGCCACGTGTTACCTTTATTGTGGTGTAGAAGAGACACCACACACGCTTTTTCCCGTTGGATCATAGTAAACTTGCTGCTTGTTTATTTATCGCATGGTGTCACTATGTTTTGGAATCAGTTAGGCTCCATTTAGATACGTGAATTTCATATCAAGGGATTTTGTAATCAATTCAATAAAAATAGAAGATGTTTAGCGCTAGGTGGATTGTGAAATTAGAGTGGAATGAAGATTAGAGGTGGAAGATATGCATATTTTATATAATTATAACCATTAGCATGAAGGATTTCAAATCACTCCTATTAATTAGTTATTTCAAATTCATCATAATAAAGCTCCCAAACTCAATCTCGAAATCCCTATGTCTACTACTAAATCCAAATAAAAACTATTCACATTGAATAAAAATATGAAATCTCTTGATTTGAAATCCAGGTAGCCAAATGGAACCTTAGTGTATTGAGTGTTAATCAGGTACAGTTGTTGACACCCACATTTGCCACCTGAAGGAGTTTGATTTTTACCTTTGTAGCCATGCCGGAATTCAGGTAAACTATGTGTTGCCTCTGCAAATTATTTTCTTTTGATGGTATGAAGATGCGTTTCTGTGATTGTTGACATTGATTTTTGCATTTAACTACACAGGGCACAAGCCGTCCCAAGCACTATCACGTGGTTTATGATGAGAATAATTTCACAGCGGATGCCTTGCAAAGAATAACAAACAACTTATGTTACACGTATTTCTTCTGCTTTCTTGACTTGCAGCCTTTCTTTGCCTAAATGGTTGTTATTTTCCATTAGGTTTGTTAAATGTCATCTCAACATTTATTTTCTTTCTCCAGTTATACAAGGTTTAGTTGCTCTGTTTCTATAGGTGCGTCATTGATATTTTGATTCTTGCCTTTTATTTGTTAATATATACGGTAGTCTTGTGCAATTGGTTCTTTGACAAGTAATCCAAATTTTGATCTGTTTATTCAGTGCCTCCTGCTTGCTATGCCCATTTGGCTGCATTTCAGGCTAGGTATTATTTTGAGGGAGACAATGACTAGTACAATGACAATGAATTGTGCTTTTTTCTCATTCTGATTTAGTATCTTCTATGCATGTGATTCTTTCCCCATTATTCTTTGGGTCAGATTCAATTTTCCCCCTCCTATTTTTCTTTACTTTTTGGGCTGCTAATCACAAACTCACTATAACTTAAAAAACCTTTTGCTGTCTTTTGGGGTCTCTCTCACATACAGAGTGGGTTTTGTTTGGAAGGTGGGTAAAAGCAATGTTTAGTTTTGAGGCATCTAGTCAGTTCTTTTTTATTTATCTTTATTGAATTAAGTTGCTTGATACTTCAAATGTTTTGAATCTTGATTTTTATCGGTTGTGCAAATATGTTTTGAATTCCGGATTACAAGTGAACAAATGCAAACTTTAAAACAATCTTTCTAATAGTAGAGACTTATTATCTTGAATATTTGATCCTAGCTTCTCAATACCTAAGTGGATTAACTTTATTGCATGAGTTGATTCCTAACTTTAATCTCACATCATTTTTCCCCCTACAGCTCTGTAGTGAATTGGGTTTGTAATAGTTGCACAATTCAGGTGGATTAGTCGTTCGTGTCCAAGCCTGTATGTTCTGGGATCGTATTTATTTGAAAGGCCTATTACGTTGGTATGCTCCTTTGTTCTATGAAGGCATTTAATATTGAAGTAACTTCCATACTCCATTTCGTGTTTCAATTACCCACTGCTTGTACATTGCAGCGTTTATTTTAGTATAATTTTTATCACTCTATATTCTATAACTGTTGGTCAATATCAGAGGTCCCAATACGCACATTGACAAGGACCAATTCTCAGTGACTACTGCCCAGCAGCCCACCCAAAAACTATATATTGCTTTTACCCACCTTCCAAACAAAACCCACTCTTGTTGCCGAAAAGTCCAATTGAAGAGAAGAATTACATTCTTCAATACAGTTTTTGCAGTATCGTCCGGCACGTTGCCTTCTGGTACGCACTGTGCCTGTACTTTTAGTTTCTTTGTAACTACCTTTTCTGTAGCCCTGTGTAAATTTATGTTAAACCAATTTACCAATTCTTTCCTTGACTTTTTAAATTTACAGACAAAAAAACCCGCCCTGGTTCATACAATTGACATTGAATTTGTGGATTATGTACGAACGTAAATATTTAGGATTGGGCCAACGCATACCAGATATTGGACAAAATGCCACTTAAAAAGAGTCATCCCATAACTCATCCTCATGCCCACGTCCATGGGTGAAAAACGTGGCACATGAGTACCGTGTTACAGAACGTATTTACATTTGTGTTGGTAACAATCAGAGACAGAGCCTGGATTTCATCTTGGGAGAAGCCGAACTTTATCCAAAAAACAAATACTAATATTGGGAGGCATATTTTTTGAAGAGTCTAATTTGCAATGTATTACTCGCTTGGTCAATTGTTGTACTTCGCGGATATTTCTAGGCGAGCTCATTGAGAGTAGAGCTTGAATTTGGTCGGGTTTTGCTTCGATTCTATGTTCGGTTACTAGTAAATCAAGGAATATTCCAGACGATATGCCAAAGATGAACTTGGAGAGGTTTAGCATCATGCGATGTTTATGAAGGATACTAAACATTTCCCCCAAGTGGGCGATTTGGTCGGCAACTTTGAGACTCTTTACCAGCATATTGTCAATGTAAACTTCCATTGTTTTCCTAATCATCTCTTTGAACATCGATTAGCCTTTGGTATATCATCCCTACATTCTTCAGTCCAAATGGCATGACCTTATAGCAATACAATCCTCTTTTTGTGATGAAAGACGTTTTCTCAATGTCGAGAGAATGCATTTTAATCTAATGGTATCCTGAGAAGGCTTCCATGAAACTAAGGAGTTCATGCTTGGAGGTTGCATCAACTATCAGATCAATCTTTGGCAAGGAAAGATTGTCTTTAGGGTAGGCCTTGTTTAGGTCGGTGAAATCAGCGCTCACCATCCATTTCCTGCCCTTTTTAGAGGCGACTACGACGTTGGTCAACCAGTCTGGGTAATGCGATTCTCTGATAACACTGACTTTAATAAGTTTGGATACCTCTTCCTTTATGACCTTTAGACGTTCTGGGGCAAGCTTTCTCCTTTTTTGGCGAACCGAAGGATGATCAGGGTCAGTGAAATGCTTGTGAATGGCAATATGAAGATCTATTTCCCGGACGTCACCTTGTGACCATGCAAATACGTCATAATTTTTCTTCAAAAATTTCACCAAAGCACTTCGTAACTCTTCAATCAACTCAGTCTCGATCATCACGTGGCGATCTGGAGGTTGGGGTGTATAGAAATTGGGGTCACTTTCTCCAATGACTTGTTTTTTTGTGTCTCTCGGGGATCAATAAGGGGTGTATCCTCTTTTTCATCCCTCAGCACATCCATCTCGGCATCGTCTATCTGTAATTGTTATTTGGTGCTTGATTTCACAATGGGGCTGGTCTTTATCGCCATTATGAAGCACTGCCTTGAAATTTTTAGATCGCCCCTTACCTCTCCTATCTCGATCGACGTAAAATTTTTTTATCATCAGGTGGTAGGTAGAAGTAATGGCTCTGATTTTTTCTAACGTGAGGCGACCTAAAATCGCATTATAGGGCAAAGGGGAATCCACGACAATGAAGTCTTGCCATACTGTAGTCTGGTGGGGCTTTATCCCTAACGTTAAAGGCAACTTAATCCACCTGAAAGGGTGTATCGAACCTCCTCCAAATCTGACTAGAGGGATATAAAAAAGATAGAGCCTATCTCGCCTGTCCTCATTTTCCCAAATGCTGAGATAAACAAGATGTTTGTAGAACTTCCGTTATCAATCAGGATCCTTTGAATGTTGAAATTGGTGATTGTGACATATATCACCAATGCATCGTCATGGGGGAGATGCAAGCCCCTCAAATCCTCATTGGTGAAGGTGATGGAAGGGAGAGCTTCAGACATAGATGTGGAGAGGTTGTAAACCTCCTCTTCTGGTCACCCCTTTACCTCTATAGCATGCCTTTTTGGGGATGAGTTTGAAAATCCTCCTGATCCAAACCCTCCATGGATTGTTTGGATATCCCCTACAATCGGCCTATTATCAGTGTACCCCCTATAAGGCGAGTCAGGCCTCATGCGATCGACCACAAACTTTCTCAAGTATCGTCTCTTGGTCAGATCAACTATCTGTTCCTTCAACTAAAAGCACTCTTCCGTATTGCGCCCATGATCTTTATAAAACTCATAATACTTGTTCTTATTTCTCCGAAGGGGATTGGTCTTAATCTTCCCATGCCACTTCACAAAATTTTCATTCTTGATCTCCATGAGTACCTGGGCTATGAGAGCGTTGAGAGGAGGCAGGATGATATCGGTTTGGCGAGGAGTGTGAGGACGTTGTTTATTAATTCGCCTCCTAGCATCTCACTCAGACCTTTTAATTTTCAGCTTGCCCATGTAGTCCGTTCGTCGAGTATCGAGTTCTTTCCTCTTTTGATCATCCTTTCCTCCCCTCCTACGCTAGGCCTCTGCTAACTCTTCAGCCTCAATATATTTGTCAACCTTACTCTAGAGTGTAGACAAGGTTTCGGGGACACTTTTTGAAATGGAATCAAATAGTGGGCCTAGACGAAGACCACATCATTGCTATAATTACCACATTGACATTGGGATCTTTTGCTTCCAGGACGGCCTGATTAACTCTCCTGACATAGTCTTTCAAGCTCTTACCATCTTTCTGGTGAACTGTGAAGAGATGGGAGGCGTTCTTCTTCCTGACCTTACAACTTATGAAATTGGCGACAAAAAGCTTGCTCTAGTCACTAAACTAATCAATGGTTCTGGGAGACAACTTTTTGAACAATGATCTTCGCCGGCCCCTTTAAAGTTGTTGAGAAAGCCTTGGACATCATCTCATCTGAATATCCCTAAAGTATCATCAAGTTCTTGTACAAGCCTAGGTGATCCATGGGATTCGTCTTCCCCTCATACAGTCCTAGCTGAGATGATAGTTTAAATTTGGATGAAACCCTGAGTTTCATTACTCTCTATGAACGGAGGCTCGGTTTGCCTTATCAAGGTGTCCACAGTAACTAGGGCATTTACGCCGGTATTTATGGCGTCGATTCGAGCATCCAGATCTTTAAATTTCTAGGTAGTGGACTTATCGCAGTGTCTATGTACTTGGTCATTCCAGCGGTGTGATCTTCCCTGTCTCTTAGCTTTCTTTCCCTTCGTATCTTGAGTTCAACTAGACGGTCGAGATTCAGATATACTCGGATTCCTTCCTCGTCTAGAGTGTAAACTCGTGGACTGATAGTGAAGACTCCTTGTTGAATGTCCCTGGCCAGCACTATGATGATTCTGCGAATCTTGGTCGCCCGATTAGTGAGAACGGCTAGATCGATTGGCATCTTCTAGGACAGGTGCGGTGGCAGAAGGCAAATTGTTTGTGGCGAGGTGTTGTACCAGGTGAGCGTTTATCTCATTCATAATTTTGATTTGCTCGGTGATTCCATGCATCTCACTATGAATACCCTTGAGATTTGGAGCATGGCCAGCGTTCACCATTGGATGTGCCTTATTATTTAAAGGGTTGTTGATACTTTGCCTGGGAAACAAGTGGCTACGCAAGTGCATAGAGTATAGAGAACTGTCGTTCTTACTGATAACGCCAAACTGTTGTGGTAGAAATCTGGGATGAACAACCAATATTCAGAATTACTCGAGAAGCTCGGTGCTAACTTCGGCGACCTACGCAAGAAAACAAATGTTATCGGCCGTGGTGAGACCGCTAAAAATTCCTTTGGCATGGAGATGAGACCGAGATGAATCGGCTAGACAAAGTTCAACAGAAATACTATACGATTGTAGCTCAAAAGGTGAGAAAGTGATTATCCTTGTCTGGAGG
>BRYE01000022.1:2567500-2575000 GCA_030159115.1 Actinidia arguta var. hypoleuca
CACTCGATATTGTTGGGTTTATTTCATGAAGCATCGTTCTGAATTTTTTGACATTTACATGGCTTTTAGGGCACTTGTTCGTACTCAGCATGATGCAGTTATTAGATGCTTTAGGGCTGATTTGGGCGGGGAATATACTTCCAATGCATTTGAAAGATTACTCTTATCTGATGGTACAGTGCACCAATCTTCTTGCACTGATACTCCAGCTCAAAATGGGGTTGCTGAAAGGAAACATAGACACATTGTAGAGACAGCCCGTTCCCTTTTGCTATCTGCCAGTGTTCCTAGTATTTTTTGGGGGGAGGCTGTTCTTACAGCTGTACATTTGATCAATCGGATTCCGACAGCTCTTACTGCTGGAATCTCTCCTTATGAAAGGTTGTTTGGTAGTGCTCCTGATTATTCATCCTTGAGAGTCTTTGGTAGCACATGTTTTGTTCTTCGTCCTGAAGCTGAGCGCAATAAGTTGTCTGCTCGATCTGCTGCATGTGTTTTTCTTGGTTATGGTGAGGGAAGAAAGGGTTATCGTTGTTTTGATCCCGTCTCTAACAAATTTTATGTCTCTCGTCATGTTGTATTTATGGAGCATATTTCTTTCTTCTCTATTCTTTTTCCATCTCATACTGTAACTAAGGCTGATCTGATTCATATTGATCCTTTTTCTGATGATGCCGATGATGTTCTAGACTCTACTGTTTCTTCTCCTAACCAATCTCTTTTGCAGCCTTTTCCTATACATTACTCTCGTAGGTCTAACACACCTACTGATGCTCCCCCTTCTTCGGCCACCCAAGAAGCTCCTGAAGTTGTGGATTCCGCACCGCCTTCTGCCAAGCGTATTCGTAAGTCCACTCGTTTGCCTGATTTTGACTACTCATGTTACTCCAGTTCCTTTACATCTTTTCTGTCTTCTATTCACAATCTTTGTGAGCCTCAGTCATATACAGAGGCTGCTCGTGACCCTCTTTGGCAGCAAGCTATGGATGCGGAACTATCTGCTTTGCATCGCACTGGTACTTGGGATTTGGTGATGCTTCCGCCTAGTAAAAAGGCTATTGGTTCTCGTTGGGTCTATAAAATTAAGACCAACTCTGATGGTTCAGTCGAGCGTTATAAGGCCCGCTTGGTTGCTAAAGGATTTGCTCAACAATATGGCACGGATTATGAGGAGACCTTTGCTCCTGTTGCAAAGATGACCACTATTCGTGCACTCATTGCAGTGGCTTCTGTTCGTCATTGGCATATTTCTCAGTTGGATGTTAAAAATGCCTTCTTGAATGGCGATCTCAAAGAAGAAGTGTATATGATTCCTCCTCCAGGTGTTGCTCACTCTTCTGGACAGGTTTGCCACCTCAAAAAGGCACTGTATGGTCTCAAACAGGCTCCTAGAGCTTGGTTTGAGAAATTCTCTTTGGTGGTCACATCTCTTGGTTTCTCTCCTAGCCATCATGATTCGGCTTTATTTGTAAAGTCCACTTCTACAGGCCGTATTATCCTTTCCTTGTATGTGGATGACATGATTATTACCGGTGATGATATTGATGGGATTGCTGCTTTGAAGATTGAGTTGGCCCGTCAATTTGATATGAAGGACTTGGGGTCTCTTCGCTATTTCTTGGGCATCGAAGTTGCCTTCTCGCCTAAGGGTTATTTATTGTCCCAATCCAAATACACTGCAGATATTCTTCAGCGAGCTCGTCTCTCGGACACCAGGACAGTTGATACTCCTCTTGAGCTAAATGCTCGTTATGCTCCTACTGACGGCACTCCCTTACCTGACCTTACCTTGTATCGGACTATAGTTGGGAGCCTTGTCTACCTCACTATCACTCGTCCTGATATTGCACATGCGGTCCATATTGTTAGTCAGTTTGTTACTGCTCCTACCACAGTTCATTGGGCTGCTGTTGTTCGCATTTTGCGGTATCTTCGTGGGACTATTTGCCAGAGTCTTTTGTTCCCTTCGACGTCTTCCCTGGAGCTTTCTGCTTATTCAGATGCTGATTGGGCCGGTGATTCATCTGACCGCAAGTCTATTACAGGCTTTTGTATATTCTTGGGTGATTCTCTTATTTCTTGGAAGAGCAAAAAACAACAAGTTGTCTCTCGTTCTTCCACTGAAGCAGAGTATCGTGCTATGGCCTCTACCACCAATGAGATTGTTTGGCTGCGTTGGTTGCTAGCGGATATGGGTGTCACGTTCTCTGGACCAACCCCTCTTTATTGTGATAATAAAAGTGCTATTCAGATTGCTCATAACTCAGTTTTTCATGAGCGGACAAAGCATATTGAGATCGATTGCCATACTACTCGTCAGCAACTTGATCGCGGCACGATTTCCCTGCCCTTTGTCACCTCTTCTCTCCAGTTGGCGGATTTTTTTACGAAATCTCAAACGGTGCAGCGATTTCGCTTCTTTGTTGGCAAACTCTCGATGCTGCGCGCTGCTGGATCATGAGTTTGAGGGGGGATGTTAGGAAATAATATTAGTATTATTTATGTCTTTTATTATTTTTGTGTTATTTTAGGCTAGCCTTTTATTCCTTTTATTTCCTTGCCTATATAAGGCTTACTTTTGTAATATTCTCATAAGTTTTGTTAATACAAACCCTAGCCGTCTCTTTTCTTCTCTATCTCTCCCTTGCAAATTCTATCAGAACGTAATTGCTTTTGTTAAAGTTCTCATCATCCCAGAAACTAAAAAATGCTCGGTGGCAATGATGTAAACCTTATGATTGCCACGATGCTAATTGAGAATGAAAAGTATTTGATGACTAAGACAATTGTCAAGAGGACTAGAATAGTTGCAACTTGGAAGCATTCATGGACACCAACATATCAAACAAAAGTGTTTTGCACCGATTTCTTGGTTAAAATCATTAGCTGAGGGTAAGTCTTGTGTTTACCTTAAGTTTGGGAGCAAGTTTATTCACCAGGAAAGGAAATTCAGGATTTTAACTTTGAGAGTGCAGAAATATATATATATATATATATATATATATATATATATATATATATATATATATATATATATATTTATATATGTGACTTCTAATTAAAAAAAAATTAATTTGATGAGTAAATATAAATTGTACAATTAGTTTCTAACAATAAAAAGGTGATTATATGGATTTATATTTTACGAATAAAGTGTACTGTCACAATGAAGAATGAGAAAATATTAGTATTGTTGTGTTAGAATTTTGAAATGAGCAACCAACAGTCAGAATTACTCTTGGTCTTGATACTTGACCTTAGCAATGACTTGGGCAACCTGTGCAAGGGAATAAACGTGATCGGCGGGGGCGAGGCCGCTGAAAATTCCTCTGGCTTAGAGATCAAATCAAGGCGAATAAACTAGACAAAACAAAGTATCAGAGCTCTCAGAGTAAGCAAATGTTAAGTCGTACCTCTTGATGGTGGGGGGAGCCACCTTTTTATAGTTGGAGAATGGAAAGTTGTGTGAGAAGATCACGGCGTAATCCTCAAATAGATAAGTATGGAAGGAGATCCCACAGATATTGGAAATAAAATAGAAAGATGCCATTTGAAGAGCAAACAACGATTGTAGGCGATGTGGTGGAGAAGAAGTCTCATGGGAAAGGAGTCTCGATGTCATCCTATCTTCATAGTGGACGGCGAGGTGCAGTAAAATAGGCAATCTCACCGCTATAGGCAAGGTAAGTACTCCTGGCAGTCATGGAGCTCGGGCGAGTCTGATACGAGTCACTAAAGACGCAGGTGACGTAAGTTACACCATGGTGAGGAGGTTCAGGTCGGATAAGCAGTTGGAAAATTTATTCAGGTCAGATAAGCAGTTGGAAAATTTATCTCTCATCAGTTGCCCCCCGACTCGATATGCCAAAGTGACACACTTGGCACTGTGGCACTGTGGCATTGTCGAGTCGTAAATCATAAATTGCGGATCGATTTTATTAATGGTGCGACACGTGGACAAAAGTATTAATGGCGCGAAAGCATTAATGGTGGAATAACATTTTGGCAAGAGTAGTGATTTCGACCTCAGTATTTGAAACGTCGCGAGATCCTGACTGTTAGAGTGAATAAATCTCAGCCTTTGGCTCCTCATGTTATATATATGGGGCTTCCCTACTGTTTAGCACTCTTCTTGCTTTTGCTGTTGAACTACTGCCTTTGCTCTAACATTCACCTCGCCCTCATCACTTCAAGCTCATTACCTCACCCTCAATTCAGTAAGTACCAAACACTTGACCTATTTCTTACCTTTTGTTAGGTTTTAGTTTATGTTTGGTAATACCGACATATAAAAATAAAGGATTCTCTTCCTTCTTGGATATTCGATCATTTAGAAGAAAAATCATATGCGGAAGACGAGGTTACTCGACTTCCCTCCTCACCTAGGAGAGATTATTCTAATTCTGAGGATAGTCCCTCGGCAGTCCCTCTTTCTCTGCTTGAGAAGGAAATAATTACTATGACCCAGGATGACCTAGATTAGCTTAGGGAATCATGATCCATTCTGTCAAGTATTCACATTAGGCTTCCTAAGGTGGGTGAAACCATTGAGTCTGCTCACCCAAGTGAGGTGGCCCTCTATGAGGCCACCTTTCATGCAGGTCTTCGCCTTCCTATCCACCCCACAATTAGGATGCTTTTAAACTTCTACAATATTTGCCCTGCCCAGTTCATCCCACCGCGTGGCGAAGTGTCATTTACTCAGTAGTGTTGTGGTGAGCTTGTAAGTACGCTCTCTCCCTCGCTGAGTTCAGGAACTTATTCAGCCTTAACAGGAATCCTAAGCCAGACCATGGATGACTATATTTCAAGGTGAGGCCAAAGAAGACCTTATTCAGTGGATATCCCAGCAATGTCAAGGGATGGAATAGAAAAAAAAATTCATCTCGGGGGATAATTGGGAGTTACCCGAAAGGTTATCTCAGGAAGTTAGGGTTCCAAGGGTCCCGAGATCGTGGGGTACCCCAGGTCAGTCTCAATCTTCCTTAGATGAATTTTCCTTCCATTCTCAGTGTTCAAGTACTAATAATTGTTTGATATGCTTTTTAGGAAAACGCTACAACAAGCTGCCCACACTCTTCCAGGACAGGCAGGACATATTTGATAACATTTTGAGCTTACTAGAGGGAGGAAACCTCTACTCAATCAAGGTAATTCTCGGTTCCAAATCCTTCCGGAGGAGCTTCTAAGTCGATGGCATCTAGCGACAGAGATGGCGACGGGGACATACTAGTAGGTGGGGAAACTCTTGTTACGAGTGATGGAAGATGAGTCTCATCACTCTCGAGGTAAACCTCACCAAGACGATCACTCACGAGATGGCTCGGTAGAATACATAAGAACCATCAGGAAGGAAATGAGGAGGATCTTACCTCGCGCTTCTTAATCTTACAATGTTAAGGCTGTTAAGGGGAATAATCCGAGACCCAATCTTAGATTTGGGACCATATAGTTCGAGCACAAGCTCGAGCTATAAATTGGAGGCTTTGTTAGACCCAAGGTTGCCCTTTGAGCTTATATCGGATGGTATTCTCTTTCTTTTTCCAAGTAATTTATCTCATTCTATGACAGATCTCTTGTTTGTTTTTGCATCTATGTCGAAGAAAATCAGTCTCAAAAAGCTCTCCAAAATTGCTGAAGAATCCAAGGGTGTAAGTTCAACGGCGAGGTCAACCTTGGTTGTGAAGGGGATAACAATTGGCGAGAAGAGCCACCAGGATGAGGAGCCTAACATTATGCCCATCAAGGGCAAATCGGTGACCATGCCGCCAAAGGAGACCAAAAGAAAGGCGATATGGAGGTTCAAGGAGACATCTATTGCTGCTCTTGGAGAGGGAACCTCAACCAACCCCAGCACTGTGCTGGGGCCCAGGGCTTTCGTATTGGGGAGTCCGTTGTGGCTAAAAAACTCCTGAGTGGAGATTTTCCACCTTTCGACAAAGAAAAGGTGGACAAATTAACCCTAGATTAGGTGGCCATGAAGTTCTTTCATGTAATTGGTCAAGCATTTAGTTGGTTTCAATCTCAGTTTTCATTTCCTTACTTTCAATGATTCCAAGCGATCACAAAAACTTGTTAACAGGCGGTCATGCTCGTGTCTTCCCTTGCTGTCCAAACTAGTGACATAGGGAATGAGGCCACCTTCTATATCGTTTGATTAAAGTCAGTTGAGATGGAGATGGTTTGAGCTCAAAACTAGACCATAGAGTTGGAAAGGTTTTTGGATGAGTTTACGAGTGGGAGTAGAAGGCCACCAGGGAGCTTAAGGAGAAGATCGAGGCTGTGGCGAGGTCAGAGGCAGAGGTGGCCTAGCTGAAGAAGTGACAAGTCCTCGCCAAGAAATCAGTTGTTGTGGAGTTCAAGTCCTCAAATGATTTCTAAGAAGCTGTTGAAATGTCGGCTTCCAAATATTTTGGTGATGGCTTCAATTTTTGCAAAAAACAAATTGCTCACCACCACCCCGACCTCAGCATAGACCTCCAAAGCATTGGCATTGACGTTGACCTGATCAAAGATGACAAAGATGAGGCCGAGGATAAGGATAAGGATAAGGATGGAGAGAAGCGCGATACAAGCCCTATCTTTCCTTAAATACTTTGTAATTTTTTTCCTCTTTGCTGTAAAGGCGATCTCTAATCCTTGTTTTGTTAATGAATAAAAATCCTCTTTCTGCATGTTTTCTTCTTGCATTTTCTTATATGCTTGTATTGGTGATATCATATCTCATGAGATTGGCGTGATGAACTTGGAAAATATAATCTACTGGCGATTATAATAAATGCAGTTTACCTTAATCAGGCAAATGTCATCTTAAACTTAACAAACTAGTGATATAAAACTTGCGATATAAAACTTAACAACCTGACACGGAGGTTCAAGGAGACATCTACTGCTACTCCTTGAGGGGAAACCTCGGCAAACCCTGGCACTGTACTGGGGCCCAGGGCTTCCGTATTGGGGAGTCTTTTTGTGGTTGAAAAACTCCTGAGTGGAGTGATTCCACCTTTTGACAAAGAAAAGGTGGACAAATTAAACTTGAATCAGGTGGCCACGAAGTTCTTTCATGTAATTGGTCAGGTATTTAGTTGGTTTCAATCTCAATTTTTATTTCCATACTTTCAATGATTCCAGACGATCACAAAAGCTTGTCTGTAGCAGGCGATCGTGCTCGGGTCTTCCCTTGCTGTCCGAAGTAAGAACATAGGGAATGAGACCACCTTTCATATCACTTGATTAGAGTCAGTCGAGATGGAGATGGTTCGAGCTCAAAACCATACCATAGAGTTGGAAGGGCTTCTGACTAAGTTCGACGAGCAAGAGCAGAAGGCCACCGAGGAGCTTAAGGAGAAGATCGAGGTTGTGGCGAGGTTAAAAGCGGAGGTGGACAAGCTGAAGAAGTAACAAGTCCTCGCCAAGAAGTCAACTGTTAAGGAGTTCAAGTCCTCAAATGATTTCCAAGAAGCTGTTGAAATGTCGGCTTCCAAATATTTTGGTGAGGAC
>BRYE01000022.1:2580000-2585000 GCA_030159115.1 Actinidia arguta var. hypoleuca
ATGCACTTGAAGGGATTCAACATCATGCGATGCCTTCGTTGGACACCGAATGTTTCTTCCAGGTGGGCGATGTGATTAGTTGCTTTCAAATTATTGACCAGCATGTCGTCTATGTAGACCTCCATCGTTTTTTCTATCATCTTTTTGAACATCGTTTTCATTAATCTCTGTTACGTTGCCCTAGGATTCTTCAATTTAGAAGACATAACTTCATAACATTACAGTCCTCTCTCTGTGATAAATGAAATCTTTTCCAGATCAGGAAAATACATCTTGATCTGGTGATACCCCAAAAATTCATTCATGAAACTGAGGAGCTCATGTTTGGAAGTTACATCAACGATCAGATCAATCTTTGGCAAATGAAAACTGTCATTTGGGCAGGCCTTGTTGAGGTTGATAAAGTCAACATATACTCTCCACTTCTCTCCTTTTGGGGGGACGATGACAACGTTGGTGAACCAATTCGGGTAGTGAGATTCCCTGATAACATTGGCCTTGATGACTTAGCCACTTTGTCTTCTATGACTTTCAGGCGCTCTGGTGCAAACTTTTTTCTTTTCTAGCGAACTAGAGAATAGTCAGGGTTGGTGAATAACTTGTGAGCGGAGACTTGGGGATCTATTCCTGGAACGTCGCCTTGTGACCAGGTGAACATGTCGTAATTATTCTTCAAAAATTCCACCAAGGCCTTTTGTAACTCCTCAGTTAATTCGGTCCCGATCATGACATGGCGATTTGGATAGTCGGGATGTATGGAGATTGGAGTCACTTCCTCTAATGGCTTGGTGTTTTCTGTTTCTTAGGGATCTTTAAAAGTTATTTCATCTACCTCGTCCCTCAATGCCTCCATCTTGGCATCATCGATCTATAATTGCTAATGGGCACTCGATTTTGAAGGAGATTCAATCTTCATAGTTGAGATGAAGCATTGTCTGGCGATCTTCTGGTCACCTCTTACTTCGCCTATCCTGGTTGAAGTGGGAAATTTCATCATCAGATGATAGGAAGAGGTGATAGCCTTGATTTTCCTAAGCGTTGGGCGACCTAAGATCGTATTGTAAGGTGATGGGCAATCCACAACAATAAAGTCCTGCCACACTGTGGTCTGGTGAGGCTCTGCTCCTAAAGTTAAAGGCAACCTGATCCATCTGAGTGGATGTGTCACACTTCTTCCAAATCTGACCAGAGAGGTGTGAAACAGGTGAAGCCTATCTCTCCTAATCTTCATTTTATCAAATGTCGAGATAAATAAGATGGCGGCTGAACTTCCATTGTCGACCAAGATCCTCTGCACGTTGAAATTGACGATTGTAGCACAAATGACTAATGCGTCGTCATGGGGGAGATGTACGGCTCTCAAGTCATTGTTGGCAAATATAATGGGCTGGTGAGTTTCAGCTGTAGGTGTGGAGAGGCTGTATACTTCTTCTTTAGCTCGCCCATTAGCACTTCTGGCATGTCTCTTCTGAGATGAGCTTGAACATCCTTCCAATCCAAATCCTCCATGAATAGTTTGAATATCACCTGTAGTCGAGTTATTGTTGCCATATCTTCTATCAAGCGAGTCAGGCTATGGACGATCAACAACATACTTCCTCACATATCCTCTTTTGATCAGGTCAGCTATTTGTTCTTTAACCTAGAAACAATCTTCAGTGTTGTGCCCATGGTCCCTATGAAACTCGCAATACTTGTTCTTGTTCCTCTTGTAGGGATTGGTCTTGATCTTCCCTGACCATTTCACAAACTCTTCATTTTTGATCTCCATAAGCACCTAGGCTATAGGAGTATTAATGGGAGATAAAACCAAATCGGGTCAACGAGGTGGAGTGCGAGAGTGCCTGTCATTAATCCACCTCCTAGCTTCTCAATTTGACTTCTTGCTTTTCACCTTATCCATGTAGTCAGTTCACCTGGTATCAAGCTCCTTTCTTTTGTAATCATCTATCCCTCATCTTCTGCGCTTGACCTCGACCAATTCTTTTGCGGCAATGTATTTGTCGACTTTGTTATGGAGTGCCGACTGGGTCTCTAGAATATTCTTGGAGAGAGAATCAAATAATGGTCCTAGACGGAGTCCTTCCATCATTGCCATGATCACCACTTTATCACTGGAGTCTTCCACCTCTAGCACAGCTTGGTTGAACCACTTGACGTAGTCTTTCAATCTTTCTCCTTCTTTTTGGTGGACTCTGAAAAGGTGAGAAACATTCTTCTATCTGACCTTGCAGGTCATGAAATTGGCGACAAAGAGCCTACTTAGGTCACCGAATGAAGCAATGGTCCTAGGGGTTAACTTTATGAACCACGTTCTTGCCGAACCCTTCAAAGTTATCTAGAAGGCTTTGCACCTCACCTCGTCCGAGTATCCCTGGAGCGTCATCAGGTTTTTGTACGAGTCCAAGTGGTATGAGTCCAAGTGGTCCATTGGATCTGTCTTCCCTTCATACACTCCGAGCTAAGATGGCAGTTCAAACTTAGAGGAAACCTTAGTTCTCATCACTCTATGAATAGCGGCTTAGTCTGCCTTATCAGGGTATTTACAGTTACTAGGGCATTTGCCTCCGTATTAATGGCATCGATCTTGGCGTCTAGGACCTTGATTCTTTGAGTAGTGGACTCATCTTGGTGCCTAGGTGCCTGGTCATTATGGCAAGATGATCGTCCCCTTTTCTTGGTCTCCTCACCCTCTATCTCATGAGTCTGCTAGACAATTCAGACTCTGACTAAACGAGGCTTCTTTCTCGCCTAGATCGTAAGCTCGGTGATCAAGGTCGGCAATTTGGGGACCGACTAGTGCTTTAATACCTCTGAGATTCACGGTCGCCTAATCGACGAGGACAACAAGATCGACTAACTTCTGGGACAAGAGGTGGCGGGTTATTTATGGCGAGATACTGTATCAAGCGGGCATTATTCTCGTTCATGATTCTAATTTGCTCAGTAATCCCATGCATCTTACGGTGAAGGCCTTTTAGATATGGAGCTTGATTGGTGTTGGCCATTGGATATGCTCTGTTATCTAAAGGATTGATGATGCTTTGTCTAGGCAATAAGTGGCTATCCAGGTGCATAGAGTATTGAGAACTATCGTTCCCATAGATGGTGCCTAACTGTTGTGGTAGAATTTGGGATAAGCAACCAATAGTCAGAATTGCTCGTGATCTCGGTATTTAACCTTAGCAATTGCTTGGGCGTCCTACGCAAGGGAACAAACATGATCGGCCGGGGCGAGGCCGCTCAAAACTCCTCCAGCTTGAAAATCAGATCAAGGCGAATAAACTAGACAGAACAAAATATCAAAGCTCTCAAAGTAAGCAAAGGTTAAGTCGTACCTCTTGATGGTGGGGGAGCGACTTTTTATAGTTGGAGAATGGAGAGTCGTGTAAGAAGATCATGACATAATCCTTGGATAGATAAGTATGGAAGGAGATCATGTGGATATCGGAGATAAAATAGGAAGATTTCATTTGGAGAGCAAACAGCGATGGTAGGCGATGTGGTGGAGAAGGATTCTCAGGGGAATGAAGTTTCAATGTCATCCTATCTTCATAGTGGAAGGCAACGAGTAATAAATAGGCGATCTCACTGCTATAGGCGAGGTGAGTACTCCTGGCAATCATGGAGCTCGAGCGAGTCTGATATGGGTCACCAAAGATGCATGTGACGTAAGCTACACCATGGCGAGGAGGTTCAGGTCGGATAGGTGGAAAATTTACCTCTTATCAAGTATCATTGTAGTTTATACTTTCATACTATATAAATATACCAATAGGAGTGTGAAACCATTTTAATTTGGGGTGCAAACTCTTATAATTTTAAGATTATTTTAAAATTTTAAATATAATTGGGGGCTCCGCTAATAGAAATTAGTCGGTATTTTGGGTCAGATACCTTGTTAGCAAAAAAAAAAAGTAAGTGAAGTCGAAGCCCAGATATACAAGGTGATTATAACTGGGAGCATGCAGGCACAAGCTAAAAAATTCTGCTTCTGATCTTCTCAAGAGTGCGTCCTTGACTACCGCGAAAGTGCCCCGCATTTCCATTTTTCCGCGTATGGCATGTCTGGGCTGATTCGGTCGTCACGTGTTCATAGGTCTTCCAGCATCTTAGTTGTATGCACCGAGCATGCATGCCTCCCCAGTAGTTCTTTTCTGGTATGGAGTCGGTCCTCGGCTTCTGGGAGTATGTTCCGCCCGACGTTGAAATACCTCTGCCCAATCCCAAACGATGGGCTTGGTTGCTGGCATGCTGCAATCATGCGAGTGATTTGAGTCCACTAACCGTTAGTTCGGCCAACTTCAGCTCTCATCCTTTTTTGTTTCAATTCATTTACCCAATATCCGCTATCCAAATTACTACACTACCGCTGTATCACGCAATTTTGAATGAATTTTCTACTATAATAAAAATCAATTTATAGGTCATTTTCCATCACAATTTAGCAACCTGAGAGTCTGAATATCACTTGTAAACAATCCAAAGAACATGACGGGTATAGAAATCACTAAATGTACTAAAGAAACAAGAATAAATTTCGCTATCTTAGGACCGTTAGAGTTGCGGCTGTTGTTCGGTCGCCGGATCGCCATCAAGTTATGTACACTAATAATCCAAAGAACATTATGGATATAGGAATCACTAAAGGTTCTAAAGAAACCCATACAAGTATTAACTTCAAGGCACCGTTGCTCAGCATTAACCGCAAGGCACCCATATTAGTATATTTCGTAACCAATTGAGTTGAGCAGAAATAGTAGGCTATAAAACAAACTCTTATATAATAGAAATCTTAAACCTTTCCACTGACCTCTTACCCTGACTAAAAATTAAGAAATTGATGTTCAGCTTATTTGAGAAACACCTTTTGGGTGAATTGTTTCTAAACCTGGGCATTGTTTGGAACAAGGGTAAAGAAATAGAAAAAAATGGATAAATATAAAATACAGTCTGTCTCTTGCAACTAATAACTATTTTTCTCTTGAATGTTGTGCCCG
>BRYE01000022.1:2602500-2605000 GCA_030159115.1 Actinidia arguta var. hypoleuca
CTTTCAACTTCTTACCCCTGACCCAACTTATTAACCTCTCCTTACCCTTCTTGGTCACTGGTCTATTCTTGATATTCGCCATGAATTCTTGACAAAGGGAAAGGATCGACTCTGCCTTAAAAATAGTCAAATTTATCCATCTCCGATTCGTGAAATCTTGGAGGTACCCAAGGCCTATATCCTCTAACTAAACCAAATCAAGTTCTCTTTCTATCACTGCACCATTTCTAACCCACACTCAGTTGTAAAGTTTCTCCTCTACTATTTCGGTGAAGCGAGTGTAATCATAGTCTAAGTTGGTTGGCTCCTTTTCCTTTCCTTTTTGAGAATCTGTTCCCTTAGATTTCGACTGTTTCCCCGAACCCCTCATCTCCATAGTACTCATGCTTAACAACCACCCTGCATACCAAACAAACAATGCATGAAAACATGTCACAATCGATGCGAGAATGTAATGCAATGTGGTGTGCCTACACATTGTGTGTATTCCCAAGAATCCCACTATCCTACGAATGTGCACAACAAAAAATTTTAAGCCCTTGTACTTAAAACGAGATGTATTCAAAATAATTAACCCTTTTAATATCAATGCCGAACTTTGGATTATAATTATAATGTACGTTTCTTCATTTAGGTATTTTATCGAACACGTGGTGAATGTATATAAAAACTAAGGTTCTATGCACAATTCCATTGAACCAATGCCCCCAAATCCCAATGAAAAACACTTACAATGAATTTAAAATACAATCCCCTCACGAATTGAACAATTCGTTCATTGGGGCATTTCATCGAACACTTAGTACGCATACACCAAGACCATGTTCATCATTGAAGTTTAAGCCATGGATTTCTCTCAAGGTTTGTATTCAAAAACCCTAGGACAAACCTACAACACCAATTGATAGAACTAAATATGTTTTAACGTGTGTATGATTGTGAAACCATGCATCTAATAAGAAAAAGTGAAACCCTAGATTTTCTATGGATGAAAACTATGTGATTTAAGGATAGTGGATGAAAAAGATTACCTAGATTCAATGAAGAAATGATGGATTTGGAGATCTCGACGCTTTCCCCTTTGTTTCACTTGATTCTCTCTTGTTTCTCTCTCTCTATAGTGCAAACCTGGAAGGGTAAAATGTGTTTGGAACTAAATAAAAAAATGACTGCCCCCCTTATTTAAAAACTGCCCCTGGGCTCAGCGTTCGAATGCTCCCAGTGTTGGTAGGTATCGTTCGAACGCTAAATTATATTTTCAAAACCTCATACTCTGTATGTTCAAACGCTGCACAGAGGCTTCGAACTATAGGTTATAAATTAAAAGTCATTTGCCTAGCACGCCTTTGTGCAACCTCTGTGCGTTCGAACGCTGCACAGAGGCGTTCAAACGCTATGATTATTATATATATACATTTTTTAATCTAAACTGATGTATCCTAATTCCAATCTAATTAAACTACCCTAATCTTATCCTAATTACACTACTAATTCTAAACTAATTAAACTCCTAAATTAACCATAATTCTAAAAATTAACAAAATTAAATTACTAACTCTAATTTGAATGAAATTAAACTATCCTAATTTAAATCCTAACACTAAAATATAATATAATTAAACTAAGAAGTACTCCCCCTACTAAAGACGAGCATTTTTTGAAATGCGGAATAATGCCCATGTTTTTTGCAATTGAAACATTGAACTTGTGATTTATCAGACCTTCCTCTTCCATAAGATCTTCCTCTCTTCACAGCCTCCTGTAAACTTTGGACTTTGATATTTATAGTTTCTAGCTTGGAAGCTACCACTTCCTCCTTGTCCACGACCTCTTGTTCCTCCATGACCTCTGAATGTTCCTCGACCTCGACCTCGGTTATTAACTCTGCTTCGTTCTTCGTGATTTCTTTCCTTGGATTCTTCTTGACCTTCTTTTAGGCTTAATTTTGATTGCAAAACTTTCTCCAACGGCTCTTGTCTTTTGTTAAATCTTTGTTCATGGGCTTACGAGGAACCCATGAGTTCATCAATGGTCATGGATTGCAATTCTTTGGCTTCTTCAATGGCAACAACGATGTAGTCATACTTCTAATCAAGTGATTGAAGTATTTTTTTTTCTTTCACACAAACATCTTCAATGTTCTCTCTGTTTCGCCAAAGTTGATTCACAATGGATAAAATCTTGTGAAGTAGTCAGAGATTAACTCTTTTTCTTTCATTTTCAATTGTTCAAACTCCTTTCAAAGAGTTTGTAATCGTACCTTGTTCACCTTCTCCACTCCTTTGTAGGAATTTTGAAGTATCTCCCATACTTCTTTTGATGAGGTTGCATCAGCAATCTTCTCGAAAGAATTTTCTTCCATTCCCTAATATATCAAGAAAAGAGCCTTCTTGTCTTTTTTCCTAGAATCTCTAAGACTATCTCATTGGGCAGTAGTCAAGCCATCAGAGCTTGAGGGTCATCATAGCCATTCTCTACGATGTCCCATACATCTTGTGAG
>BRYE01000022.1:2625000-2630000 GCA_030159115.1 Actinidia arguta var. hypoleuca
TAATAATTCAACATTTATATATCCTAATTTATTATGCCAAATAATCTCGTACCCCATAGCACATAAAAATTAATATTAAGAGGGTTCTCTTTATAAAACCCAAATTCAAAATCTCTTAATATTAAATTTTTGGGCTTTCCTAGTAAGTCCACTGGCCATTCCAATTGGGCTAAAACAAAACCAAACACAATTGGTTTACTCCACAATTTCATGATTTGGCACAATGCACGATGGGCCCACATGGCACCCCTTCGTCAATATACTGAAATTGTGCCAAAAATATTAATACGGCCTCTTAGGTATTGTACTAAAATTATCTTAAAACCGCATTTTTGATTCTTTAAAGGAGACCATCCGCAAGATACTGGCCCAAAACTCATACAGTACTCATCAATTTCAAAGAACCAGCCTTCTTCCCCGCCAAAATTTCGAAAGGTTTTTCCTTCTCCCACTTCATTTACAATTGAACCAAGAGTCTCCCCTCTTCGGTCAAACAAACCATCTTCCCGCTGCAAGCGGTATATTTTTTTAAAAAAAATGCATCACACCTTTTTGTTTAAATCCAATGATCGCACCTTTTTGGAGATATAAAATTTCTCTCTTTATCATATGAAAAGATGTAACCTATGGAATCCAAACGAATATTTTACCATATATCAAATTCAACAGGATTTTAGAAATCCACCAGGCAAAATTAATATGCTAAAAGAGGAAGAAATCTGTTATCAACTACCCTGATTCCCTTCTCATCTCATGCTCATAGAAGTGACGTTAAACGTAAAAGAAAACAGAGTATCATAATTGTAAAGATCTGGCTTTAATAAAGCCCCCACCATTTTGACAGCCTCATGGTGCATCCGAATAAATTTTCATGCAGACCCATTGGCACTTCGAGCCTTGTTTTTAGAGATTTGGTGAACCAAATAGGAACAGACACAACTTTTCATTCATTTTAGACACAGATTATTCATCTTATCTAAGAAGATAGAGCCAGAGATACTCGAATTACAATTTTTAGAAACTTTAAATTTCTATCTGACGCAATTCACAATTTGCTTTCCAATACGTATAAATGATCCATATCATTTGTGAAATAGAAAACAACATTAACTAAAAGACAAATACATTAGCATGTAATTTAGACAATAGTCAAATCAAACCAGATATAACACAAATTAATACAAAAGCGCTTATGTCCGTTAGACTGATTACGGCATCTATTGATCAACGTCTTTAAAATTGACCACATAAATCACATTTTCATTGCAGAATGCTTAAGCAAATGATACTACCATAACTTTGTAAAACTGTAATAGAGTCTTGAAATTACTGTTTACAAATTAGAAAAAAATAATATATATATATTCTACAACTTATGCGAAGTACAAAACCGATCTGTTAATTACAGTCGTTGCAATTCTAATAATTACAGACTTTGTAGCAGAATTAGGCAAAGACCAACCAAACAATTACTTCCATCTTTCAGAATAACATCATAAAATTGTTAGAGCAATCCCCAACATTAAATCAAAACAGTATATAATTTAAAAAATAAACACACCAGATAAACGGCTTAAGATTGTTAGAAAAAGTGTGTTGGCTTTCTTTTATAACAACTAAAAAGTTTTAAATGAGAATTGTAGAATTCTTTAAACACATAAAAAAGAAGAATAAGAAGAATGATTAATTTAAATAACAAAATAAAACTTACAAGATTGTAATGTAGAAATTAGAATTGAATTGGTTGAGGCATGAATTAGATTCAATATCCTTAAGTCGTTTACGTCTCGCACTTGTTACTGACGAAATATGACATACGACACCCAGAATATAACCGTTTCAATCTTCGAATAGTAGTACTTCAAATCAGAAGATCACGGCGGACCTTTAAGTGATTTCTCTCTCTCTAAAAATGTATACTAAAATACAAAATGATATTATGCACTTTTAGTACTTTCAATCTCTATTTTTAATGTCTCTCAAATAATGAATAATTGTGGGTTTAAATAGAAGTCCTCACACCTCTTAGAAGAGATATGGCATCTTTCTGGACAGTCACACCTATTAGAAGAGGCACTCATTTGGTCAGAAGGCACCATTTTGCATAAATCTTAAATGTTGTGACCGTTTGCGAAGGAAAAAAAATCAAGAAAGAAAGTATAATTTTCCTTTGTAATTGGTGCTTCTTTTGAGAAATAATTTTTCATTCAAATCAACCCAAATTCTAACAAAAATTATATTTTAGGACAATGTCAAAATAAGATGGAACTCGACTTCCCACCCTCCACTCACCACGGCTCGCACTCAAATGTCTCTTAGGATAAAAGAATTCTTTTTTTTTCCAACAATAGAACATGATGTTTACACTTTACACATTCCACAAGCCTTCACACTTGGACAACCAAGAAAATCATAGTGGTTCAAGGTTAGTACTTGTAAAAAATAAACCAAGTAGAATGAAGTGGTTCAAGGTTAGTTCGTGAAGATTTCGTCCGCTCCTGAACTAAGTGTCTTATTTGGAAAAAAAAGAAAGAAAATTCCAAGCACATATCACCAGATATGTGACTCACAACCTTAATCAAAATTTTTGGCTTGGGGACTAAAAAAGTATTGCATTTTATAGCGAATCAAAAACTATTACTTTACATTGATTCACTAAGAAAATAAGTACAATATGAGGAAACTTCATAACTAAACAACTAATATCAAATCAAATTTCTAGATCTCGCAATCGACGGCATGGTAGCAATAATCGTTGGCTGGTGAATTTGGGGGGGAGAAGAGTTGGTATTTTGTACACTTGCGGATATACACTTTGACATCTTTCTGCATGAATGGCCACCAGTATCCCCAAGTCAGAGCTCGGTGGGCCAATGATCTTCCCCCATAGTGTAGTCCTCAAATGCCTTCGTGGATTTCAAACAGCAAATCTTTGATAAGGCTCGAGTGGACGCACAGTAGGTAAGGCCTCAAATATGATCTTTTGTACAAGTCTCCCTTGGGGGAGATCCAAAATTGTGCTGCTTTTATTCGGAGTTTGTGTGTCTCTTTCTTGTCTTCTAGCAACTTGCCATATCATAGAAAACTTGCAATTGGGTCCATCCAACTCAACCTCAGCTCAATGTTGATTAGGACGGATTCTTGAGGCATTTCATGACTAGGAGCCTAGATCAAATCGACTGCAATGGTCCGACCTATTTCTCCCTTAAAAACTAATGCCAAGCCTGCCAATGCGTCTGCATTTGAATTTAAGTCCCTCCCCACTTGTTCAATTCGGTGAGAAGGGTTTTCGCTATTGCCAAGTACTTAGCCATCTTGACTCTCCGAGCTTCAAATTTCTTCGTGACTTGGTTGACTACCAACTTTGAATCATTGAAAATATGAAGCTTTGGAAGCTTTAGTTTGTTGGCAGATTGAGTTCGCAATGAAAGTTTTGTACTTGACCTCGTTATTTGTTGTATGAAAATTCAGCCTGAGATAGTGCTCAAAAATTTGCCCATTCGGTTCTTTTAGAACTACTCCTACCCGTGCTCCTAGGCTGGTAAAAGCTTCCAATTGATCTCGCGAATAGCCAATCGAACCACTTCAACCCAAGATCCCCCAAGCTTTATGGAAACACCCGACACATCAGTGTGTCCAAATGATTCCAAAGGGCCATCATTTGTCTGACTTGACTGATGTGGGATCTCTGATCTGATTTTTCATCATACAGTGTAAACTTTTCGAGAGGGTCCATTCCTTTGATGTCTCAGGAGAATGGCGTTTGGTACCTTGAGACAAATTCCCTCGGTATGAATTTAGTTGTACGAGCTACGGATCTCAAATGAATAGTGTTTTTGTCCAATGTTGTTGTTCGGTTATTGAGCTTAGCACGCATATCACCTTCTCGATTTCGCTTGGCATTGAGGGTCTCACGGAGGTTCATGTTGAAGTAGGCCTCGACTTTGTGACACCCTCCGCTTACTCGATGCCGTGGATTTGCTATCGCTTCGACTCTCTAGGTTAACATGGGATTGATGATGTTTCCTATTCTGACCTTCCTGAGGCGAAAGTTTAGATCTTTTAGATCCTTCTTCGGATGGTCTTCCTTCTACTGCTTGGATTGGCTTCATCAGTTTGTTATCAACCAGGATCTATGCCATTTCGGCCAACTGAATTTGCAAACGTTTGATGGTTATGTTCTGGCTATCTCCTCCTTCGGGGAGTAACTGATCTAGTCTCTACCTAGAGGTGGCATTGGCCTTCCTCTTGGTATTGACCAATCAATTATGGGGGGTTAGTTTGAAAAAGAAAAGAAAGAAAATTGAGGATAGACACATGTGATGGACGAAGGTGGTTGCAGACAGTCGCTGGTAGCAGTGGCCTAGCTGCGACACAAAAACAGTAAGATCGACCGCCGGAGCTGTTTCAAGGAAACAGTTCTCTGACGGTCAAGTTAGATAACCAAAAAATCAATATATGTAGAGAGAGTGTGCAAGCTTTTTGGAGTTAAATTCGCATACCTTATAGAGGATAAGGGTTGGCCTTATATAGCACAACTCGGCGCGTGCCTTGACGCGTCACTAGACAAATTACAGTTCGGCGCGTGCCTGAACACGCTGATTGCTGTGTCAGTAAGTAGGCGACTGACTCAGCCATGCTATTAGGGCCTAGTTGGTAGCTTGCCATCATGTCGTCGATGTCTTGATCTAGACATGGGGGTTGTCAGAGAAATTTCTCCATGCAAGTTATTTTCTGTCCCTTGATATGCCTCAGGATTGTCGCCGACCGTTACCTCTCGGCCAAACTTAGACACATTTATCTTACCGAGTTTGCTATAGAGTGACAACTCGAAAGTGATGCTGGACTTAGCTCGGACAGTGCCGGTGCTTGGTAATGTTTTCGACCGAGTTACAGCGCAGGGACCTCCGATCTTACTTCATAGCGATAGCTCGGTAGCTATGTCTACCCTAGCAAGCTCAGAACTTGTAGCAGCATGTTTTTTTCCCCTTACACAAACC
>BRYE01000022.1:2685000-2687500 GCA_030159115.1 Actinidia arguta var. hypoleuca
ACCCTAAGTTTTTTTCAAATTTGCAAGAGTATCCCACTTATTAGGGGTATGCACGATCCAGATTGAATCGGTTCTTAATTAAATCGGAAACTTGACTGATAGTAATGGTTCTACAGAACCAGGAACCCGAATCGAATAGCTAGCGTTTGTGGACCGAACGGGAACCGAAATGTAAAACCGATATGCGCTTCATCTCCGGTGGTCCATGAGTCCAAGAATGTTGTCTGCAATGGGCTTTTCGGGCGGCCGGCAATTAAAAATGCTCTCTCCAAATTTGACACTCCAGTCGCTCAACCTCTTATAAATTCCAAGTTGGCCCTCTCTATCAAAGTGAAATTAGGGGTGTAAATATTTTATTCTTATGTCAATCGTAATTTGATGTGGTTAATTTTATTATTTAATTATTTTAATATATAATTATGTGGCTAATTACATGATTTTATGTTAACTGTGACATATATGTCCGGTGCTATACACGGCAGCTAATTCTTTAACAATTATTGGTCACAAAAATATTTTGTACTACCATATACATATACAGCGTGTATATATTTTAATGTTTTTACGATGGTCCTTTATTTTGTAATTTTTATGAGAAAATTAAGTACCAAATTATATTGAGTTACAATTTATATGGGCTAGTGTAGTTAAATAAGTGCAAGTGTGACTTTATTTTGTGGGTTCAATTCATATATATAAAAAAAGAATTGTGACTTTATTTTGTGGGGTCAATTCATATGAAAGATAACCAAAATCAGACTTGAATAAGAAGGATTATCATTCCGCAATTTTGTCATTGTACTTACCTAAACCAATGAATTAAAAAAAAAAAAAAAAGCTAACCTCAGTCATGGAGCTAATTTATTATCATTGTGTGTCAAAATGACTTCACATCTAACTTGAATTAATATTGTGAATCAAACAATCATTTTTTTCTCCCAAAATTTTGAGCTTAAAAATATCAGCTTATCTTCTAAGACCAAAATTTCATATCTATACAATGTATTATTATAGAGTGACAGTTTTGCTTTGGAAGCCCGTGGGAACTTGCTTTTTAAACGATTGTAAAAAAGGTTAATTGGTAGTATATCACAGTAAAATTATTCCAATAAGATAAAAATCAAATATATTATCTTTCTCCCTTAAAAAAGATCGAAATCTTGTAAACTCAAAGACCGTAAAAGCCCTACCATTCTTCTCTCCTCTTCCTAGAAACCCTAGAAAAAAAAAATTAAAAATCTTATAAACCCAAAGACCCTAGAGGCCATCTTATCATTATTCTCTCCTCTTTCTAGAGACCCTTAAAAAACCCTATAGGGGCTTCTAGGTTTTCAGGTTTATAAGATTTTTAATTTTTTTAAAAGAGGAAGAGAATATCTTTGGTATTAACCTTTTTATAATAATTTTAAAATAAAATTAAAAATGGTAGTAAGTGGATCTATAATTTTGGGACGTACGCACGGGGCTGGTATTTAGTGCAGAGGCTTTTAATCTATAATTTTGGGACCCATAGGTGCTTTAGAGAACAGGTAGACAATTTGAGTTTGTTTTAATAGGGACTAAAGTAGAACAATTGAAATGTATAGGTCTAAAGGGATACACTTACTAAAATAAAGAACCTAAAGTGTAATTTTTTATTTTAAAATTAAAACCCCTGACTAGTCCGGAGCGGATCCCCTGTTTCAGTGAATAATAATAATACGGCTGCATTTTTAATTTATCAGAAGAGGTTTTATAATTTTTTTACCTCATTAATAATTATAAAATTTTTATGATAAATTACAAATGCACACGTGTCGCCATTTAACCGTTGAGACATGCGCATGTTCCAGTACCACTGGAATCCCCAGTCAGCGAGTCTACCTCTTTTAATTTTTCTTTTCAGCCTCTATCTATCGAGAGAACCCCCTCTCTATGTATCTGTATCTATATCTATATCTATATCCTTTTTTTGTGTAGCTCTAATATCGCAAAAAGGAATAGAAAAGTTGTTTTACGCGGCAAATCCTAGACTCATGCATGTTGTAAAATTTTCTTAGATCTCGAAACTTATGGGTATGAAGTATACATGCTTCCTTCTTTGAATATTTTGAAAATGGTTGTAGTTTACATTGCATGTAAAATAAAATTAAAAATAAATAATTGATTTTATGATTTTTAGGAATGGTTATTTGGGATTTGGGAGGGAGGGTTTAGTATAAATATTCTTTTGTTGCATATATACATTTGTGGGTAAATAATGTTGATTAAATATTGCCAAATTGTTTTTTGTTGGTTTTGTGTTGGATCTTGATGATTAATGTTGTTTAAATACAAAACTATTGATTGTAAAGGTTATGTGTTTGATTCTTGGTGATGGGTAAACTATTTATCTTTAACGTTTAAATTCTGTAAGATGGTTTTTTTATTGAATGGAAAAAGAATGTAGATTTTATGAAAAGAAAGTGGTTCATAAAGAATTATTCAATATGCGTGCCAAATGTTCGATAAAATGCCTAAG
>BRYE01000022.1:2702500-2707500 GCA_030159115.1 Actinidia arguta var. hypoleuca
TGTACTCCATCCAGTTTTAAAATATCATAGAAAAGTATCTTCTCAACATTAAAGATTTCAATTAATTAAAAGGGGAGAGAGAGAGATTTGAAGGAAGTCATGCCCCATCTTCTTAGGTGCAATTTAGATCTGTGCAAAACATTTTCCTAACTTCTTAAAGCATTTTTTTAAAGCTATTTAAAATATTTCTATTCAACCAAACACTCGTAAGAAAATGCAATATTAATTTATTTTTTTTGAACTTGACATTGGTTAGTAGATTGATTTGTGTATTAGCAAGGAAAAGGAAAGGAGTTGATTGGGTTTGAAACTACCACATGGTGCAAGGAGCTAGTTTATGGCACCTATCACTTGGGCTGCCACTCACTTGCGTATGATAACAATATTTACTAAAATATATTTCTTTCAAATAGAGTAGTTATGTAGTAATCCCGCACCATTGGGTGTAGTGTTGCGGTATAACGTCTGTGAGATAAAAGTTTCTATGCCATCATTTCAATGGAGTCTTGATATTTGGTAACTTAATTTCACATGACCAAAAGATTGGGAAAAAAAACTAATTGAAGGAAAAAAGAAAAAAAGATATCATGAACATTTTACGTTGATAATCTTTGAACTAAACTTTCATTCTTCATCATGCAAGGTTGTCGATTGATGAAGATTCCATTTCCATTGAAAGGATCTCCAAACTTTCTTGTTCACTTCCATCACCAATGTGGATGAATGACTGATCTTCATCAGCTTTGAATAGGTCGGGTGCTTGATTTATTTGAAAGCTTGTTTGGTTCTTTCTCAATCCCTCTATCTCCATTGCTACCTCTTTCATAGTAGGCCTTCCTTTCCCCTCCAATCTCAAGCATCTACAGGCAAGATTAGAAATACCAATAATCTCATCACTTTTTGCTTCTTTTGCAACTCGAGGATCTATAATCTCAAGCAGTTTTTCATTATCGTTCATCACAGAAATAAAGTGTGCAACTAGATTGATCTCTTCTTCAGGCCTGGCAAAATTGATCGGTTTTCCACTGGTTAAAAGCTCTACTAGCACAACTCCAAAGCTATACACATCACTCTTCTCACTGAATTGGCTTGTCTGGAAATACTCTGGATCCAAGTACCCAAAAGTTCCTTGTACCGTTGTTGTTAAGTGAGTTTTTCCGAATGGGATTGTCCTTGAAGTCCCAAAATCAGACACTTTGGCGTTGAACTTGTCATCAAGGAGTATGTTAGAAGATTTGATGTCTCGATGAAGGATGGGAACTGAAGCAGATGAATGCATGTAAGATAGTGCTCCTGCAATTTCCGATGCAATCCTTAAACGACTCGCCCAAGACAGTGGCAATGATGACTCTTCATTGTCTTGTCGATGCGGATGGATATGGTAGGAAAGTGTTCCATTTTGTATGAATTCGTAGACCAGCAATGGAACTTCAGTCTCTAAACAACAACCCAATAGTTTTACCACGTTTCGATGATTGATTTGGGATAGAATGGCAACTTCATTGATGAATTGCTTGATTCGGCTTGAATCCACCGCCTTTGACTTCTTGACAGCCACTATTCTTCCATCGGGTAACATTGCCTTGTATACAGTGCCATAGCCTCCCTGACCAAGTACTCGACTCTGGTTGTAGTTGTCAGTGGCTCTTTGAAGCTCTTCTGCCGTGAATATTTTGGCAATTTCAACGCCACCCTTGTAAGATGAGAGTTGTTGTTGTAATAGCAAGCCACCATTTTGCTTGAACAAATTCTGTTTGCGTTTCAAATGTTTTCGTTTCTTTAAGTATCTATACAACCAATAAGTGCAGAGAAAAAGGCATAATAATCCACCACCAATGCTCAAACCTGAAGCAACAACGGTCACAAAAGAGAAATTTTCATGAGAATTTTTGGTAATTCAAAAGAAGTTTATTATAAATTTTCATCTTCATCGCAAACACTGTCTTTCTATGATTCTTTTTGAAATAGAGATCTCATAAATTTGTGAAATAGAATTACTTCTAACACCCTTAGCTTAAAATTTTAATTCACATGCTTATGCAATTGCCTTGAAAAATATATATGAATTCTAATTATGGAAATAATCCGATTTAACTCCTGGTGATTTACTTCATGTGCGGTTTACCTCCCTATTATTAGTAAAAATGCAAAGAACCTCATGTGGCTTCGGATTAAACTGCAATTCTCTGTTAGGAGAATTGCAAAAATGACTTTTGGAAAAATGACATAGACCTCCCCTGTGAAAAAATTACAAAGACCTCCCTTGTAGTTTTTAAAATTACTCTACAATTATAACTACTTTTCAAAAATAACCACAATAAGTGCAAAGAAAATGGCATAATAATCCACCACCAATGCTCAAACCTGAAGCAACGGACACAAAAGAGAAATTTTCATGAGAATTTTTGTTAAGTCGAAAGTAGTTTATTATAAATTTCCATCTTCATCGCAAACACTCGCTTTCTATGATTCTTTTTTGAAATAGAGATCTCATAATTTGTGAAATAGAATTACTTCCAACACCTTTAGCTTAAATTTTGAATTCACATGCTTAAGCAGTTGAGAATTCTAATTATGGGAAAAGGATTACACATCTAGTTTAATTCTAAGGATTAGGGGATGAAAGATTTTGCTACAAGTAATACTGAAATATTCAAAAGTAGTCAAAATATATACTCAGAGAGAGAGAGAGAGAGAGAGAGAGAGAGAGAGACCTAATAATGTGACCAATTTGACTGGAAAACCTTTATCGTCAGGTATGCAAATGCGACCTTCTCTCCTTCCATCAGCACGGTAGCCATTGGCGCAATAGCAAAAGTTGTTTCCTGGTTTTATGGTGCAGCTATCACTGGTAAGTGGGATCAAAATTGGTGTGAATGGGTAGATAACACTATTCTCGGACAACTCGTTCGCCACCACTATGCTGTGTACACTAACCCCAGAAACATCCCTAATCGATGAGCTCAACTCATGACTAATCGAGGTAACACTATCAGCCCATGTTATTATGTAAGTCATGAGAGAGGTCACCCCATTTTGTTCTTGGGTTTCACTTGGACATGCACATCTCACCGGAACCACCAGGTCCAACCCCACGGACAGATTCGTGGCCAAATATGGGTTCTGACTCGTTAGAGCCTGGCAAGTGGTGAGGCCCTGATAGGTGTTGTTGGCTATTTTAAAGTAGGTCTCCCCAGCATATTTAATGGTGTAAAGAGTGTTATGCTGGTAATAAAGATTACCAGATGAACAAGAACAAGAAATTGGAACAATGATTAGTGTGTCGGGGGGTATCTTGTCGATGTCGGAGATGTTATTGATGAGGGCTATGTCAGAGGCTTCCGTGCCTAGAAGATAGGCGATGCTGACCGGCGAGTCATAAGGCGGGAGAGAGCGAAACGTTACGAAGGACTTGCAAGATTTTTTAGGCCCGTTGCATGTGTAGCCATTTGCTACAGAGTGGGACTCATCGCAATCGAGTTGTTTGTTGTTGAGATAGGGTTGTTGGGTGTCTGCCAGATGACAAAACAATGGTATAAAGAGGAAGAAGGTGAAAGGCCGATGGAACACATAAACCTTCATTTTTTTTTTGGTAGGGGAAAGGAGGACTTCAAAATATGGAGTTGATCAGATTTCCCTTTGCTCCTATTACTTCAATATATATAAAAGCTAGCTACGGGTACGTAACTTTGAATTAAACGCGCATTTGACTAGAAACTCGTGGCCTAGCATTCTTTCTCCACATCGAGCAAATTTTCAAATACAATGACGATCCTAATGCTCTATGGATTTTTCAACAAAGGTGGCTCATTGTAGGTCATTAGTAGTGGACCACATCGGACCCAACCGCGGGAAGTTATCCAGTCATAAAATGCCAAACAACACCAGTTTGGTCAATGCCACTATCTTATCAATTCTTAGAGGAAAATGGCGGTTTATTCCAAATTGAGGAATTATTTACAACTTGGTCTCGCTTGTGAAACAGTCACACTATTAAGTTTGACAAATTTCTCAATGCAATTTGCTTATTTAAATTTCTCGTGCAAAATAGTGGTATAATCAAATTTTTAAATGATAATCATTGTCACTTTTGAGAAAAGTTGAAATTTCTAGATGCCAAATTTCTTATCAAATGACATTTCTCATAGAAAAATGTGTATAATATGTATTCAAGTAAAAAAAAATCCGTAGTTTTTTTTTTGATGATAAATGAACAATTAAAATTTTGTTTTCTTGGCAAATTCCGTTATCAAATGAACACATACTAAAAAATAAGCTTTATTTTTCTTTACTTCAATTCAATTCACTTTTTCTAGTAACAAATTTTCATACAAAATTCTTGACATCTAAACGGAGTCTAGACGTATTCCTTAAGTTTGTTAGTTGTGATGAAAAAAGAATCTAAAAAAGTAAATAGTAAAAAACTTGGAATAGGACTGAAGCGTGTATTTGGTTTTGTTGGGTAGAATTTGGGAACCCCAAGCAGGGGGTGCATGTGACCCAATTTGGTTGAGTTTAGTACCAAAAGGTCAGTTCCAAATTTTTTTGGGGTCTCAAAATTGATCCGATCATTCAACGGAACCAGTGGCGGAGGCTGCAGCCTTTCCTCAAGTTTGTAAAAAAAACTTTTACCTATAGTTTCAGATTTTTTTTTTCAATTTGTCCTCCCTCACAAATTATAAATGCCCCCCCAGAATTTTTTATCAATGGCTGCCCCTCCTGAATAAAATTCATGGCTCCGTCACTGAATGGAACCGAACTAAACCAAAGCGATGAAACTAGGGTTGGTTCGGGTTGGAACCACAATCCAAACCTATTGTTGCTTTTCCCGGGATTATTCATAATAAAATTAGATACTCATTATAAAACAAAAACCTAATTTTGGTGCAATTGAATCCTTGAATTGTCTGATCTGATTTTGAAAGGCTTATTAATTTCAATTTCGTATCGGTTGACAACTGAACTTAATCCTCACCCCATGCAGCAAAAAAGTAGTTGTC
>BRYE01000022.1:2782500-2787500 GCA_030159115.1 Actinidia arguta var. hypoleuca
GTCGTCCGGAGTGAGGCCGCTCAAAATCCCTCCGGCGCGTGTATCAAATCGAGGCGATCATGAGATAATTAAAGGCAGTGTGGGCGAGCACAATAGTAAATGTGTATGTGGTGCTTGTGTTAAGTGTACCTTTTTGTAATGGAAGAGCAGCCTTTATATAGACGGAGTAATGAGCCGTGTAGGTGGATCACGGCGAGTTCTCCGGAAGGATAAATATGGGAGAATATCTCAAAAATATCGGAAATAACATAGAAAGCTGCCAATTGGTGAACAATCCGCATTTATAGGAGTCGTGATCGAGTTAGAGTCTATTGGAGATAGTTCTCTTGTAGCGATAGAATTCTCACGGAGGTAGACTCTGATCAGGTAGAGGAATGATAGAGAAGGAGTCTCATGATAACAACCTTCTAACGGAGATGGAATCATTTTGGAGAATCAAGTCTTCATGGAGATGGTTTCTGACACGGCGAGAGAAATTACCTCGCCCTATGGCAATCTGGAATGCAGTTTATATGTAGGCGAGGTAGAGCTCAATTGTTTTTAATAATTTAGACGACCAAGAATATGGGCGCTATGAACCCTTGGGCGACATGCGTCACTTAAAGGGGTGGTGTATATTTTTCCCACATCAGTTTCATGTCACTTTTCCTGCTAATGAAGCACATAAGGTCCCAACAATCTCGTTGAAAAATATGCCATAACTAACAGTTGGGTTTACGGACCAATTGATTAATCCTTATATTGCATGCCCTATAATTGTATCCTTCATCCAATAAAGGATACTCACATGTAAATTAAACCATTCCAGTGAATGATAAAAAAGTTGGTAATTGGGGCTTTGTGTAACATAGGTCAATACGACTGAACCACATTAAATCTCTTTGGTTTATTTTTTTCCTTTGTTTTCCACCTCTATTCTTCCTTTCTTAATTAAACTTGTATCAAAGCAGCTTCTTACTAACTTTTTCAACCTCTGCACACCGAATATTAGCATTACCTACCTATCTCTTTTCGGTCGTCTGGAGCACTGGAGTTTTGGATGGTTTTCAAAAATTATTATCGTCTATCTTTGGCATCATTTGTTCCACCACTGCCTTGTTCAGAGACAAATCCATCATCTTGACTAGTCGAACTATTTTCTTCAATAGCATCGGGAGTTTTCTCTACCCACCTTTAGTATTTTCTATCGAAGCCTTCTTGGCAACAGTGTTATTATTTTGATGGTTAGAAACCTGGTTTCTTCTTTGGCACCTTCTTCACCTTGTACCACGTTGGACCCTTGTTGGCATCTAGTTTCTTCAACCTACAAGAGGCTTAAAGGCAACAACCATTTCTTCCTCTCCAGTTCTTCTATTTTCTTGTCTTCACATGATGTATAATTCCCTTCAAGTTTATGTCCAAATTTTTCGTTCAGGAGGAGACTTATCTCCATTTTCATGACGTTCATTCCATGACTATTTACACTTTCGACTTCACTATTTTGCAAGTGTTTGATTCCTTAAATATTTATCTTGTGCTTGCATGAAGTCCATTTCAAACACATTCCAATTGTTTGCACAATATGACATCTAGTACACCTTCATTGAAGCCGCGTGCAGGCAACTTGCAGAGCCACGTTCTTGGCAGTTTTTGCACAACATGTCATTTATACACACTTCAACAAAAACCATTGTCTCTGCAACAACAATAACTCCATCTTCAAGTTCAAGTTGGACTCTTGAACTTTTGCGTGTTCCAACTTGAGGGGAAGTGTGGAAGATATCAAAAAATCTATGCCTCAATTTACCGATCAATTGATTCGTCAAGATCCCTACAATCGTGGGATTTGATTGTATTCTGCATCCTATGAAAGGTGCTCTAATGTAAATTCACTCATCTAAGTGAATTATTAAGATACAGCCAATAGGGAGTTGTGTATTTGTTTTTTGGTAATATGACAGAACTATATGTTATTTCCTCCTCCCTTTTCTACATCTAATCTTTCTTTCTCAAATTTAAAAACTTTCCATGGATTTTTATTTTTATTTTTTTTGCACTTGCACTTGCACATGTAATATCATAAATAGACCTCCACTCCCTCTTTACGAAATGAGCACAATACTGCACAATCAGAGAACAGAAAATCCTCCCAGAACACTGCACCACCTCTCAACGACGACTCTATCTATCTCACTAGAATTGCCCAGCTTTCACCCACTACCCAATCCTCCTCCACCATAAACATTATAAAACTAGGGGGGGGTGGGGGTGGGGGGTTAGAAACTTTGGGGTGGCGATTGCCACCAGCAGCCCACGTGGGTCCATCCCTGAACACAAATGACAAATCTATAAAGAATGTCGCATTTAAAGAAAACCCCTAGTCTACATTTTGAGCAAATTTACATATATGAGCAAATGAATAACGAAACTCAGACACAAATATACATTTATGAGTATGAGTATGAGCATGAGTATGGGATTCCTTACATTGGCTGTGCTTGACCAGAAAAGTTATCTTCGGGGATGACCCAAAACAGAACCGTTTAATCGTGCAATGAACAAGAGTCTTTTTGGCCCGTAACGGAATCGCGTTCGAACTGAAATCGGATCGGTTCGATCGGCCGAGAAAGGTCCCCAGTCAGGTTTTGGGATTTTTTTCATGGTTACTACATTTGATGAATAGAAAATGTTTTTCTTTTGTTATCAGGTTTATTTTTAATGCAATCTTTCTATCTTGTTAATTTGACAAAGAATTGCAAGTATTGAAAAATGTTAGGATGTCCATTTCAGAATAAATAAAAGTATGAAAGCTTAAATGTATTAGCATTTAAGCTTGAAAATTTAAGATTAGGCTCGGGTCGGATTGTGCCCATGGATAGATATAAAACCTTTTAATATATGAAAAAATAAAGGTCAGTCTACTTTCTGAGACATATACTACTTAAATTTAGTGACAAATACTTATTACCTTTTATATTTGGGGGGGGTAGTTTTACTTCACTACCCTTATTTAGATAGTGTTTATGTTTTTTCACTCTATTATGCGTGCATGAGAGAGTGCCCATATAAATACCCCATGTGTTTTTATGTTTTGTGTTTCAAACTTCAAAATGATATAACTTTTGCTCCGATTTTTTTTTTTAAAATAAATTTATATTTTTAGAAACTACTCGTCGGGATCTATCAATCAAGATCCCTATTGAATATAAATTATGTAAAATAGAATGTGTAATTATTTTCACCTTGGTAATGTATTGTAATTTAAAAAAAAACTAGTCATACAAAGGACAAGGGAAGAAAAACTAAGAGGAAACAAAAACAAAGCATTGCTCCCCAGTGAGTGAAACATCCGATGATAAAAGCTCTGGAAGCAAGCCAATTTAAGTGTGCAAATTTTGGTACAATTTGAAAAATTTATCCAAATATTTAATTTTTTGCACAATTGTGCAAAAATCATTCCAATTGCTGAAAATGTGAAAATCTTGGTAGAATTGTGCTTTTTTGTGCAATTGTGTAAATTTTGGTAGCATTGAGGCATTTTTTGTGCAATTGTAAAATTTTGGGCTCAAGTGTTTAAACTTTTGTATAATTGTGCAAACTTTGATCTACATTATGTGAAAAAATTATTCTAATTGCTGCTAATATGCAAATTTTGGTAGAATTGTGATGTTTTTTGTATAGTTGTGGAAATTTTGATAAAATTATGGCACTTCATGTGCAATTATTCAAATTTTGATCTACATTATGTGCAAACATTATTTCAATTGCTGCAAATGTGCAAATTTTGATGAAATTATTTCAATTTTTGTGCATTATGGAAATTTATGTCCAAGTGTTCTAGTTTTTCAGCAATTGTCCAAATTCTAATAGAATTGTGGCAATTTTTGCGTAATTGTGAAAATTTTAGTCTATATTTTGTGCAAAATTTTAGCCAGTTGCTACAAATGTAAAAATTTTGGTATAATTGTGATAGTTTTTGTGCAATTGTGCAAATTTTGATAAAATTGTGACATTGCTCAAATTTTAGTACAATTGTGATAATTTTTGTGCAATTGTGAAAATGTTGATCAAAGCGTTCAAATTTTTTGTACAGTTGTTTAAAATTTTGGTCAACATTATGCAAATTTTAATGCAATCGGTGATAGTTTTTGTTCAATTATGCAAAATTTGCTACAATTAGATAAATTTTGATTGAATAGTGCAAATTTGTTCACTTGTACCAATTTCAAGTGAGCAAATTTTGCATACAATTGGTACAAGTATTCAAATTTTGGTAAAATTGGTAAATTTTTTGCATATAATTGTTAATTTTTGTAGAATGTAAGCAAGTGTAATGTGGGTAGTGATGGTGGAAAGAATTTCAACTGAGAAGCGCCACAACAATTCGCCCATGGAAGGGCTTTGAGCATAGCCAGTGGCGGCTCCAGAAATTTTTGTTATTAGTGTCATGTGCACTCTATATTTCTTTTATGAGTTTAATTTTTTTTAAAACATATATATTACACTTAAAAAAAAGAATTTTTTTAACATTTTAACACTAAAAATAAAATTTTTTGAACATTTTTCAAAGACTGATGGAGTCAGCTGATCCCATCAGCACCCCCTGACACCGCCCCTGAGCACAGCTGCAACTTTCCCCAGGAAAGTGGAATCAGCAAACAGAGTTTTGCTCTGTTGCGAGCCAAACAACCGGTAACGACGAAACAAATCTCTAGGAATGAAGCTGTATTTGATAATGTTGAAATCGAATAGCAAAGTTTAGTTTAGTTTATTTTTATTTTTAAATCAAGGCAAGGACTGGATTTAATGTGGGTAACAGCTCTTAATCGAATTGCAGGTATGGTCCAGGTGAAGGACTTTTGTACATGGAAGGTGTCCGAAGACTCAATTACAAGAAGAACTCGAGATAATTTGATTAGCCTGAAAGGTAGGGTGGTTTCTCTTCTCACACACACACACAAAAAAAAAAAAGGATAGTGGTAGTGGTGGCAAAGGTGGCGGCATTGAATTATTGTATTTGG
>BRYE01000022.1:2810000-2815000 GCA_030159115.1 Actinidia arguta var. hypoleuca
CCCACTAATCAGACTAGGTGAAGCCACCTATCATTTTAGCATTGTTACTAATCATACTAACTGAACCCATCATTTTAGCATTGTTACATTGTCATAATAAATTTGTTGAAGTACTATAGTGTCATGGTGATGCCACCATTATTGACTGTTAGTACTTGAACCCATTAAATAAGAAAAAGATAAATGAGTTATATACATTTTTAATTTTGGTGAAAAGTCCATTTATGTGATATACCCACTATTTTGTCAAATCTTTTTATAACAAAAGTGTGTGTAAAAACAGAATAAAGAAAAAAGGTATATTAGTAGAATATGACCACAATAGAGACTGATGGGTTGAATATTAAAAGATTGGTTAACTAGAATAGAAATAGTGACTTTTTATTTATAATATAACTTAAATTTACTTAGTTGATGTTTTTAGCATCAGAGTCATCATCCCGTACTAAAACGAATAAAAAACAAAACACACAACCCTATGTTCCGTTTCATTCAAAATATTGACATGTATCGGGTGTATAGAATCTTACAAAAAAAAATTCAGAATGCCTCCAGTATACAAATCACAATAATATTTTTATAAATTTTAGAGTTTTGAATGAATTTTTTAGTAAATTCTAAAACTCATTTAGTTTTTTTTAAATTGTCTTAAACTGATGACGTGTAATTAAATTTTATATTGTTTATAATTTTATTAAGTTCAAAAAATAAGATATGTAAAATGTATAGTAATGAATTCAAACGATACATCAGGGCACACATATACAAGTACATACCATACCAATATTGAATTGACAGCTTTTCCAGTACATGGAGGGGTGTGTGTGTGAAAGGGAGAGCGAAAGGGCAACATATATGTACACATGTGTTTATATGTAGATTCTCTCTTGGGAAAAATTACAAAAATGATCCTAGGATTTGACTTCAGTAGCAGATTAAATTCTACAGTTTTAATTATAATAAATTAAATCTTAGAATTTTGATCTGGTAACAATTAAAACACTACACCAATCTCTATTTTATTAGGATTGACACAATCAACTAATTCTTGTAAAAAAAAAAATAGGGAGACAATATCTGTCAAAGTTACTAGCCTTTAAAAGCCTTAGTCGATGTAATTAGGCATCATTTTCAAGTTAAAATCCATGAAATTAAGATTTATTTTTAAGTTAAATGTTCAAGATACTTTTCAGAATTTTACTCCAAGTTTATTTAATTACAATTAAAATTACATGGATTAATTTGTTACTGAGACCAAAACGCTCTTTTTGATGATATAAGAGATGAGATAAGAACAGATAAAAGCAAAATGAAGAAAACAAAATGAGAACAAAGAGGGACCATGCCGTATTATCTCTTTCTTTCGGCTCAAAAAAAACAGGAAGAGGATGAGAGTAAATGGGGACAAAAAGAGTATGGGCCGACCCATTGGGTTCTATTCCATACCCTTTTAAACACTATATATATCTATCCTAATTGAATCCTTTTTGTCCGTTGCCTAAAGTCAATTGGTCCTTCAAATCTCATTAGATTTGGATTCTTGGGTCCCTATCTATCATGCTTGGTAGGGCACTTCTACTAAGCACTAGGCACATCCTCAAAATAGCAACACTGCATAACGGGGGGCCCGCCACATGTCAAGTAGCAACAAATTCTATTTTATTGGTCATTTTTTAACATTCGTACCATTTAATTAAATCACCAAATAATCTATTTTAATGAATTATTTTTTAAGATTTTTTACACTGTCCAAAAATTTCAATTAGTTCTTATATACAGAGTTTTAAAATCATAAAAAATAATATCAGTAAAAAAAAATATAGATAATTTTTTGAGAAGTCCAAAATAATAAAAATAGATAAATAAATCAGGACATGTAACTTATTTTAAATTACTTTTATTTTTATTTCATCTTTTAATTAAATTTTTTATTTTGTTAATTTGTCTTGATCATAAGAACCTGAAAAGGAAAAGAAAAGTTATTGTTTTATTTACAAAAGAAAAACACTAAAATCAGAAGTAATAAAAATTGGACTATTTTGAATTTTATTTTGGAATAATTTGGATTTTAGTAATTTTTAATATTTTTTTGATTTTTCTAATTGAGAGAAAATGAAAAAAGTAAGAAAACTGACAAAAAAAAAATAAAAAATCTTGTTAAAGACAAAAATAATTGAATTTATCCCCAGAGTAGCTTCCAGTGTGCACTTTATGTGTTTCGACGTGTCACATATTCACATACGGTAAAGTAACAAAATAAAATTTTCAAGTTTGTGAGGGCAATTATCAAGTAATTAGAGTTAATCGGTCGACTAAAGGAAAAGGGGGTAAAGTCATCAATCTCACATCTTCTAAAGTCGATTACAAGCAAAAATTTTATGCATTCTCACAACTTATATTACTCACATCTTCTAAAGTGCGAGAATTTTATGCACCGTCACAACTTATATTTTGGTAGTATCTTTTATTTTTCAAGAATGAACAAATTTTTAAAATGAATTTGTCGTTTACATACTTGGATCATTCCTCACTTTTGTTTGGTATCTGTAGAATTTAGGTCCAATAATTAGCGGATACATGTGAGATAGAGTGAAACTCATTTACCTGAAAATGAAACTAATGGTTTAGCACTTGAGAGAATTAAAGGAACTTCCATGTGAAACTCTTTCTCTTTCTCTTTCTCTTTCCGCTATTCCCTCTATGTGGCCCAAAGGTTTAACTGTGACTGCCTATTTTGGAATGGCATGTTTCAACATGTCGAAGGATGTCTTCTTTTAAGTATGACCTACATCGTAGTCCTATCAGTGTCATGTACCATTCCATTCACAGTGCCACTTGTTATTTGTCCACAACAATTATTATCTGCAATCAGTCTACTCTGACTTGTTGATGACCGTGGAAAGGGATCTGGCAGGGCTCCAACCCCATAATTCTTTGGTTTTTATAATTTAAATCTTTCTTCTTGTAAAATTTGTTGATCGTCGTATTCGTTTTAGGGTTTATTGAAGATGAATAACCGCATGATCCGACACATTCATCTTAGATTCATTCTTAAGAGCCATACTTATCATCTAATTTTTTGATAACAAATGTACTCGAATCGTGAAGATAATATGAATGATTTGATAAATGTGTTTACAAAATGAATGATTTAATTCATAAAAGTAAATCCAATGTAGGTCCACCAAAAAAGCACTCTACACCTTCGCAGTGCCTCGTGAAGATCATCTCATAAGAGCATCTCTTAACTAAAAAAATATCCTAAATTGTGTGGTAAAATGTATAAATAAGTGGACCCATTTTTGTTTAGCTGTATAACACATTAAACGAAGCTCCAACAGACTAAAAAAACTATTATATTAAAATATTAATTAATATTATGGACTCGTGAAAAGTGACATAGGAGACGAGCAAGTAATTGTGGGTACAGTTTAGGATGCGAACTTGCTCTCTATAGTTAACTTAGTAACATCCTACACACTGAGCAAACTCACTACCACATCCCTAGAAGTTTAAAAAATTGTTATTCACCCATCCGTAAATACAATTATATTCACCCATTTGATAAGTGTGAGGTAGAGGAAATCAAAACAAGACAAAGCGTTGTCAATAAGATGTTTTTTCAGTGCCACTTGTCTATGATTGACATAACCTTCAAAACAACAACTATGAAAAGGATTGTACGGAGTTATTTTAGAGATGACTCTCCGATAGTCAAATCAATGATCGGAGAAAATAAAGAAGGAATGAGCAAATGAGAGACTTTGACTCAAGTTAGAGAGAGAGAGAGAGAGAGAGAGAGAGTATTGATTACCTCTAAATGAGAAAAGAGTGTTTTTTATAGTGTAACTCAGTACGTATAAACACATGTCAGTTGCTGTATCGGTGAGTAGGCGACTGATCCAATCATATCCCTAGAGACGTGGTTGGTGACTAGTCTGTCAGGAACTCGAATCCAAGCGTGTGAATGACAAGGGAAGCTTCGCGTATATGCTACCCGTTACCCTGTAGCTCGGTAAAGGTGTCCTGTCCAAGCTACCGTGCTGAGGTGGCGAACCAGACTTTTTATAGAGTGACAATCCGACGGTGATTCCCGGTGGAGCTCAACTAAGAATAAGATTAGATATTTTATCGCCTTACGATAAAGTAGGTGAACATTAACCTATCTATAATTCGTTGAAATATAGATGTCTGATACTTTAAATGGAACTCAACTCACGATTTTACCGAATTAGAGAAAAGTTAATGTTGATGTAATTGCACTTCTCACCATTTGCCTAACTTCTGAAAGTCGGAAACACGCATCTCCTTTATTTTTTAGATGCTTCAATGTTAGAAAATAAGTAGTGTTTATATTGAGTTTGAATTGTGAATAATGGAAATAGGGAAAATTTTATTTAGTGTTTGGATTAAAAATTTGTTAGTGGAAAAAGAAAAAAAGGAAACAAAGTTAAGGATGAATTTTCATTTTATAACCTCAAATTTTTATTTAGATTTTACTTTCGTTCTTTATGTTTTAATTTGAACATAGTTAATCCTGAACTTTGAAAATAATTATAATATAAACCCTTTGTCCATATCTGTTAGAATGTGTGAATGACAATAGCCATGTGCCACGCACATGAGCTATATAAAGGATAAAAATATTTTTAAAATTTTTGAGGGGATAATTTTTATTTATTTATCATCTTTAGTGATTTTTTTAATATATTTTTTCAGATTTTTCTCGTCAAGAGAAACAAGAAAATAATAAGATTTTGACTAAACGGTAAAAAAATTTCATTAAAAACAAAAAGAATATTATTTTTATACTAATTTAAAAACTCTAATGTGGTGACGTGCTTGGCATGTGCCTATTTTCGTCCACAAATTCTAATAGATGTAGAGGAAAGATCAACATTGCAACTGTTTCTAAAGTTTAAGGTTTAATATATTCAAATTAAAACGTGAGAAATAAAAATAAAAATAATTTTTTTTTTTATCAAAAGTTAATAAATTCA
>BRYE01000022.1:2877500-2885000 GCA_030159115.1 Actinidia arguta var. hypoleuca
TCCCCCAAGCCCTTTTGTTGTTGATATGGGTTCGAGACAGTAAGAGGGCCTAATAGCTGTCCTTCAGAAAATAGTAGGTAGTCTTGATGGGGCAAATAGCAGCGTTCATGGTGAGTTCGTCTGATTTTGCTCCTGAAAGCTCATCACAATTGGCTGGCCGAGCTCGTTCTAGCTGTCTTGCTTTTGTTTCCAGAACATGGAGTTGAACCGAGCTCAGCTGTTGGTCCATGATGACGAAGCTCTAAACAAATTTAGGATTGACCACCGCATCCCCGATGATGCTATGATCGAGCGTTCCGGGCCGAACGAAATTGCAAATTTTGTCAAGGGCAACGGGGATCGTATCCTGGTTCAGATTTGGCTGATCCATCAGGACTGGTTTTGGTTCCCAATTAGCCCGATCCTAAAGGCGGTGATGGCGCGCTACCACCTCACATTCATGCAAGTGTCTGTCAATTTCGTCCGAACCGTGTTTGTTGTGAACACATTGATGCATCAGATGGAGCTCCCCTTTAGTGCCGAGGATTTGCTGCACGTCTACACCGTAGTACGACCAAAGAGGGAGCCACACTCGCCTTTACCACAAGGCAATCACTATCTGCGCCTCAGGCATCCTAACCAGCCTCAAACGAGGTTGGACACTAGCAACCTGGACAAAGATTTGTTTGTCGACGAATTTGTCTGGGTTTCAGGTAATTGGGAGTTCCAAGCTAGGGACGACGGTCGTTTGCATTCCACTCTTCGTCTTGGAAATTTATATTTCTGTGTATTGTTTGATTCGTAGAACAAAGCTTGGAGCTCGATCGTAGCTCGGTTGTCTTATCTTCAAAAAACTATTGAATACACTTCGGCAAATTCACGGGATAGATTTCGGGGCTCGCGTAGAGCTTGACTAACTTTTTCCCATACAATTTTTTTGGATGAGTATACTTTGACAAAATTTTCAAGAGATAGAACTCGGAACTCGTGTGGAGCTCGGCTAGCCCTTCCCTAAAAATTTTCTGAGTATACTTAGACAGACTAGGTGGATAGAGCTCGGAGCTCACTTTGAACTCGGCTAACTCTTCCTTATACATAAATTTTAGTTAAGTATAATTTGGCAAGATTTTCAAGAGATAGAGCTCGGAACTCACGTCGAGCTCGGCTAACCATTCCCTAAATTTTTCTAAGTATACTTAGGTAAACTAGGTGGACAGAGCTCGCTTCGAGCTCGGCCTTACACATAAATTTTGGCTAAGTATACCTTGGCAAAATTTTCAAGAGGTAGAGCTCGGAACTCACGTAGAGCTCAGCGCCCTTCCCTAAATTTTTTCTAAGTATAATTAGACAGACTTGTTGGACAGAGCTTGGAGCCCACGTCGAGCTCAGCTAACTCTTACATAATTGCTATAGCTTCTTAACTAGCTTTGCTTTGTACTTCTCTAGAAAAATGAAATCTTTACATGATATAGCTTTTACAAGTATATTTGATATGGATTTCAGTTCGGTCAGAAAAGTTTAATTTCAGTGGTAGTACTTTTTCAAGTTGTTGGAATTCCAAGGTCTCAGAACTTGGTCATTTTGTAGGGTTCTTCCTAATTTGGGCTGAGCTTCCCGTCCACCAGGTCTTTGGTGTTTCCAACAACCTTCCTCAAAACGTGATCTCCAACTGAAAATTCTCTGTGCTAGACCTTCTAGTTGTAAGTGTTGGCCAACTGCTTCTGATAAGTCATTCGTATCAACGCGTTTTCTCTTCTTTCGTCGGCAAGGTCAAGGTCCTGAGCAAAGACTTCCTCATTGTGACTCGCGTCGTATGCCTCAGTCTGTATTGTGGGCAAACCGACCTCCAGCGGGATTACAGCTTCGAATACGAAAGCCAAAGAATAAGGCATTTCGTTCATTGCTGCTTTTTCAAGTCTCTTCTTGATTCCTTTCATGATTGTCTTGTTGGTGGCCTCGGCTTGCCCGTTGCACTGCGGGTAGCTCAACGTTGAGTTGTAAAATTCGACCATGAGTTGCTCCAACAAGTCTCTAACTTTTTTGCCCACACACTGGGTGCCGTTATCCGACACAAATGCCCTGGGGATGCCGAACCTGGACAAAATGTTTCTATGGATGAATCTGATCACGTCCATCTCCTTGATTTGGGCCAATGGTTTGGCTTCAACCCATTTTAGTCTGTTGCTGCTAACAGAAACTTCTTGTTCCCCAAAGTTTGGGGCAGGACCCCCACGATGTCCATCCCCCATAGGGCAAAAAGCCATAGACTGGTGAGAGGGGTCAAGTCCCTCGCTGGCTGATGAATCAGGGGAGAAAATAGCTAGCACTTGGTACACTTGCTGACATACACTTGTTTTTTTTTGTGTGTGCGTATATACGGCCACCAGTATCCCTGAGTTTGGGTTTAGTGGACCAGTGATCTTCACCTTGAGTGTAGTCTGCACATGCCCTCGTGGATCTCAAAAAGCACGTCTTCGACTAGGCTTGGGTGGACGCACAACAGGTAGGGCCCCAGATATGATCTTTTGTACAAGTCCTCGAAGGGGGAGATCCACAACCGTGCTGCCTTTGCTCAGAGTTTGTGCGCCTCCCTCTTGTCTTTTGGTAACTTATCATGAGACAAAAAATTTACAATTGGATCCATCTAACTCGATCCTAGCTCAGTGTTAACTAGGATGGACTCATGAGGCATTTCATGACTGGGGGCCTAGATCAAATCGACTACGATGGTCTGTCCTATTTCTCCCTAAAAAATCGACGCCAATCCTGCCAGTGCGTCTGCATGTGTGTTCAAGTCCCTCCGTACTTGCTCAATCTTCAGTACTCTGAATTCGATAAGGAGGTTCTTTGTCACTACCAAATACTTGGCCATCTTGGCTCCCCGAGGTTTAAATTTACCCTTTACTTGGTTGACTACCAGTTTTGAGTCACTGAATATATGGAGCTTGGGAACCTTTAGTTTGCTGGCAGACCGGAGTCCCGCAATGAAGGCTTTGTTGTTTGTTGCTCGGAAATTCAGTCTAAGGCAGTGTTAAAACATTGCTCCCTATGGGCTTTTTAAGACTACTATTGGTCCTGCACCTAGGCTATTTCTCGCTTCGTCGACAAACATTTTCCAGGCCGAGGTGGGATCGATTTGAGGTGGTTCTGCAATAACCTTTTGAACCTCAGGTGTCTCACCAACGGCCGTTGTTTCTATGTCCTGGAGTGGTTCTTGAACAACCTCTGGAACCCCGGGGACTGATTGCGTTTTGGAAGATGCTGCCACTGAGCTCTCTCCTCTGTGTGCAGACGCAAGGCAAGCTTGCTCTGGACTCACATCTCGGGGTGAGAACTCTGCCACGAAATCGTCCAAGACCTGTCCTTTTATCGCTGCCCTCAGTAGGAATTTTATATTTGATTGCCCGAGATTGATAGCCCATTTGGACAGTCGGTTGGACAAATCTGCCTTTGATAAAATATTTTTTAGCGGAAACTCTGTATACACAGCGATAGGATGAGCTTGAAAGTAGTGCATGGGTTTTCGTGAGGTTAAGACTAATGCTAGAACGAGCTTCTCCAGCGGCAAGTACCTTAGTTGGAAATCCGTAAACGTCTTGCTAACAAAGTAGATCGGGCGTTGCTATGCATCTACCTTCCTTGAGAGTACTGAGCTAGCGGCATGTTCAGAGACGGCGAGATAAACGTAGAGCAACTCTCCTTCATCCGGCGTGAAAAGAAGCGGTGGTTTAGTTATGTACTTCTTAATTTGTTGGAGTACGAGCTCACACTCCTCATTTCACAAAAAAATGTATTTTTGCAAAGGAGTTTGAAAAATGGACTTTATTTATTTGAGGGCTTATTGATGAAATTGTTCAGTGCCGCCACCATGCCGGTTAGTTTTTGAACCTCCTTTGCAGCCCTTGCGCTGACGAGGTTGCTGATTGCTGTTATTTGCTTTGTATTCACCTCAATCCCTCGTTTAGTCACCAAGTGTGCCAAAAATTTTCTCGAGTTCATCCCGAAGACACACTTTGACGCATTCAATCTCAACTTGTGTCTTTTTAGTATTGTGTACACTTTGGTCAGGTCCTTGATGTGGTCCGACTCTTCTTTGCTCTCGACCACCATATCTTTGATATAAGGATCTGCTCAAACATTTTTGTAATCATCTTTTGATATGTGGCTCCAGTGTTTTTCAGACCAAAGCGCATAACCTTGTAGCAGAATACGCCTCGGGGGTGACGAATGTAGTTTTCTCCTGATTAGGCTCGTGCATGGCTATTTGGTGGTAACCTCGATATGCATCCAAAAAGCTCATTTGGGCATGACCTGAGGTAGAGTCCACCAATTGATCGATTTTCGGCAAAGGGAAGTAGTCTTTATGACAAGCTCGGTTGAGGCTTGTGAAGCCCATGCACACGCTCCATTTGCTAGTCTTTTTCTTTACCACGACCGTATTGGACAACCAGCTCAGGTAAAAAACTTTAGTTATTGCACTTGCCTCTTTCAGCTTTTCCACTTCTTCGATCACTGCATCCACGTGCTCGGCTATGGACTTCCTCCCTCGTTGTTTCACTGGTCGGGCGTCGAGCAAGACGTTCATTTCGTGTTTAATAAAGTTAGGGTCTATCCCGAGCATCTCGTAAGGTGTCCATGCAAAGACCTCGATATTAACTTTAAGGAACTGGATGAGCTCGGTTCTCTCTCGTTCCTCCAGGTTTGTAACGGTGAGAAAGAAACGATCTATCAGGTCTTCTACGACCTTAGCCTCGGGGTCCCTCTTGACGTCCTCCAAGACTTCCTACTCATCGATCAGTTGCACCTCCTGTATGACTGCCTTAGTGGAGACTGTAGCGAGGTAGCACTGTTTGACCGCTATTTGATCTCTATAAAGGGTTTCTTCACCACGGGGGTGACAAACTTGATGCCCTGGTGTAATGTGGAGGCCACCCCCTTTATCATGTGCAACCAATCTCGGCCAATAATTGCATTATGTAGGGAAGGTATGTCCACAACAACAAACTCTGTTACTAGCTCTTAGGAACCTACTCGGACTTTGAGGGTCACGGTTCCCAAGGGCCAATGAGACTGAGCGTTGAATCCTACCAGTAGAGCTCAGGCTGATTTTAGGTCTGATTGAGAAAGCTTAAGTTGGTTAAATAAGTCGTAATACATCACCTCAACTGAGCTTCCTGTATCCACCAAGATCCTCTTCACGTCATAGTCGTTCATTCTGAGCTGGATGACCAAGGGGTCAGAATAGGGATGTTGCACCCTCTCCAGGTCGGCTTTGGTGAGCGTGATGCTCCCTGGTTCAGACATCATCTGCCTTGACTTCTTAGCCATTGATTTGACCGAGAGGACCTCTTTTATTTGTCTAATCATTCAGTTCTCTCCCCGTATTTTATTCTAAAGATTTGGGTGGTTTGGGCCCCCTATCATGTAAATAATGCCCAAGGGAAGATCATCTTCCTCCTTCGTGGTTTTGTCTATCTCGTCATCACCTCAGTCGAACCCTGGGTTTGGTCTGACCTCTGCCTAAGTTTTCTCCTCATCCACAAACTCCTTCAGGTGTCCATCTTGGACCAGTTGGTCCAGGAAAACCTTCAGGGCTCGGCAGTTCTTTGTTCTGCGTCCTCTTTCTTCGTGGAAAGAACACAACCACTTCTGGTTGCGTCTCTTGGGATCTCCTCCTATGGGTTCGGGCTTTCTGTGATAAGGTTTATCTCGGATTCAGGCGAGGAGCTTGTAGATTGTTTTTTTAAAAACCACGTTGATCCCTTGCCTCACTCGACTCTTGTAGTCAACCTAGCTTTCCTTCTGCTTTTTGAACGGACCCTCACCCCTGGTAGTAGTCCGTGTAACCTTTTTTCCTCGCTTGACGTCGTCCTCCAACCGAGCAAACATCTCGACCTGGGACATGAAGTCCTGAAGGTCAATCGGAGGTTTGAGCATCAAGTTCTCCCAGAGTCTCTCCCCAGGAGTCAACCTGAGGTTGTAGCTCGCCACTGCCAACTCCTCGGAGTACTCTTCAATCTCGTTATATGTCTCCCAGTATCATTTGCTGTTGTTTATGATCGTCTCCTTCTTGCCCTTTCTGAGCGTCAAAAGAGAATCTACGCCTTTCGGTACCTTTGTGTCGATCACGAACTGAACTACGAATGACTCGGTCAGTTGATGAAAGTTCTCTATTGACCCCGCGGGCAGTTTGTTGAACCACTTTAGTCCGAGGTCTCCTAAGCTTGATGGGAATACGCGGCACATCAAGGCATCCATGTGGTTCCAAAGAGCCATCAATTTCCTGACGTGGCTTACATGGGACCACGGATCTGATTTCTTGTCGTATAATGTAAACCTCGGTGGTGTAAACTTCTCTAGTGGATCCATTCCCTTGATGTCTCTAGACATTGGCGTCTGGTATCTAGGGACTGCCTCCCTTTGCTCCCTCCGTATTGTGCAGACCACCGAATCCATGGGAGCAACCTTGGTTGTTGCGACCGCTTTTCGGCCGTCGAGTTTAGTCCAAAAATCTCCCTCTCCCTCTGATCTTGCTTAGCGTTGAGTTACTCGCGGAGAACCACACTAGCCTTCGTTCAGTCGAGTGATCTTCTCCGCTTGCTTGTTGCTACAGATTTGCTGTCAGTTTGGCTATCCAAGCTAACGTGGGACCTGTGTCGTCTCCCATCACGACCTTCCCAAGGCGGCTAGGATGGGTCTTTGTTCCCTTCTGCAGGTTGTTTTGCCCCTTCCGCTTGGGCTGGCCTCATTAGCCTGTTGTCAACCAAAACTTGTGCCATCTCTGCCAACTGTGTCTGTAGGCGTTGGATGGTTATGTCTCGGTTGTCAGTCCTCCAAGGAGCAACTGACCTAAATTCTACCTAGAGGTGGCCTTGGCCGCCCTCTGGGCATCGTCTAGTAGTTTACCCCCTCAACGCCCAGGGGTTTTAGGTGCATGAGGGGTCTCCCTACAAGTTTTCCTACTGCCGAAACGGTTGCTGCTCTGCAATGGCATCAGAATTAGCTTTGCAAATGTCTGTAATCAATTTCCCACAGACGACGCCGGTTCTACGGCTGCCTTGGTAGCTTCAACCCGTCGTCCAGCAATGCCCTAGCTGCAACAATGTAACAGTGAGACCGGCCGCCGAAGCTGTTTTCGAGAAACGGCTTTCCGACGGTCAAGTTAGATGACTAGAGTATGTAGAGAGAGAGAGAGACTGTATGCGTTTATTAGCCAAATAGTGCGTACCTCTTCATGAAAGAAAGGCTGACGTTATATAGTACAGCTCGGCGTGTGCCTTGATGCGCTAGCTATCATGTCACTGGACAGACTGCAACTCGACACGTGCTCTTACACGCCAACCACCGTGTCAGTGAGTAGGCGGCTAACCCAGCCTTGCTCTTAAGGCCTAGCTAGTAGCTTATCATCGTTCCGCCGACGTCCCCATTCAGGCTTGGGGACTGTCAAAAGAAACTTCGATGTGCAAGTCACCTTCTGTCCCCTAACATCCCTCAGGATTACCGCCAACCATTGTCCCTCGT
>BRYE01000022.1:2912500-2922500 GCA_030159115.1 Actinidia arguta var. hypoleuca
TGAAATGGAAAAGCTAAATAATCTAATGGTCCTGAACAGTTGGATCGTCTAACTTTTTCATTTTCATTTTCTTTTCCCTCACCAAATCCAGGATCCAAACACAGCCTTAAGTATTCTGGTGATTGAGCAATGCATGGTCCAACTAATCTTAAGAGTTTACTAATTTTCTATATGGGCATATCTAGTAGCATATTAAAATGTCATTTTGCTGTTCCAACCATTTTATCAGTATTGCATCTTTTTCACATGATGTTCTATTAAATGTGTTACTCTTCATAATCACCGTTTGACATCCCCATATCCGTAGTCCTTGGAAAATTGTCCCTGACATTAGCTTCCTAATTTTCCAAAAACTATATATTCCAGATTACTCCATGTCAAACAATTCCAGAATTCTTAATCAACCAAATTAATAACAGAAAAGGAGCATACCATTTTGGGCTAAATGGCAAAGAGCAAGCTCGATGTGGCATCTACAAGAAGCTGGAGCAGAAGTAGAGTTAGAAATCAACCATGTAAGCACACCGTCTTCCATTAGGACTGAACAGCCTTTCCAACGTCCTGAAGTGGATTAAATAGTTCATGTTTAGGCTTAGAGATGACAACTGACATCTAAACATAGGCATTATGGAAAATTGGAAGTATAGCCTCTGCAAACCTTGAATAATTCCTCGTGATTCACATTTTGCAAAATTAGCTAGTCCTCTGGCAACCTGTGCTATGATATCACTATTCCCAGATCTAACCATTCCCAACAATGCCTTGATCCCTCCGTCTTCTCTAAGCACCACACGTAACTTCTCTATATTGAAACAAAGAGCTCTGCATCAATATAAAAGAATCTTCCATAAAGCATAACTTTTCTAATGTTCCTGAAACGCTCTAGCGCGGGTGGATTCATTTATTAAGTACAAGAAGATCAAAAAACGGAGGTAATGACCAGTTTCTCAAATTTTCTTTACATTAGATAGAACAAAATGTTTCTTATGACTTGCAATATTAATTAAGGCAACAGAGATGAGGTTGAAGTACATTAGGTACCTAAACCCATCCTTAAAGATGTATTTCAAGCAGTAAAACACAACATGACCTTTGGCAAAATAAGTGCAAATTCACCTTGAGCTTACCATTTCCACACAAATTTGCAATAGCTCCAGCTACCATTCTTAAAGTTTGGGGATCATCTGTTCTGGAAGCAGTATTTGCTAAGAGTCGAACACCTCCTTTGCTCATGATTAAGTATTGGTTCACCTCTGGAAAAAGAGAGAATGATTAACAATATCGAAAACTCAAGCATACATGTGATAAAATGTTGAGATTCTTAAATTTTATTACTAAAAAATGACATTTTCTGTGGGGTTACAGGGGGCATTCCACGTACTGATAGAGGGAAAATTTATTATATGCAGCTTTAAATAAGAAAATTAACCGCTACACCATAATGTTATATTAAATCCAGTAAAAAGGACATAAAATCATCAACAAACCACTTTTTATTGAAATCTGTTTTTATTGAAATCTGTTTGTTCCTTCGAATAGCGATAGGAAATACATGGAAGGGGGAGAAGTATCAAATAGAAAGGGGTACATATGTTACCAGTTAAAGACTACGATCCTTAAAATCTCAAAAGTTGCAAAGAGAAAGATGTGATTTTGCTTCCAATAAACAATTAGAATCTCTCTCTCTCTCTCTCTCTCTCTTGGGTGTGGGTGTGGGTGTGGGTGTTTGGGAGGGTGCACGCATATTAGCAATTATCTGATTCTCTATGCCTTAAATTCCAACATTAAACAAGTCCTCAAAAGGATAAGGCAGTTAACATAAGAATGGTTTGTCATGTACACTAATTAGCACCAACAGAATACATATTAATACAAGTATATGCCCAATGAAGATAGAAGAAAAGAAACGAAAGAATGAGCACCTACCATTAAGTGCACATTCTTGGTACCATTTTTAAACTCTAATAAACCAAGAGAATGCAAAGATTCAGGAGTACCATTCATTGCCAAATTGGCAATTGCACCAGAAGCCACCCTTAGTATGGTTGTAGTTTGGGATGATCGCAGCAGCATGAGCAGTGCATCTAGGCCACCTTCCGCCACAATCTTTTCCTGATTGATATCTGAAAAGAAAAGATGGAAGACAAAGATTACTCAATCGACTGCGTTTACTGAGATTTTTCACATATCAATTATTCACATTGAGAAGAGAGTGACTGCAGTATATCCTTCCAATTTTATTGGGGAATCACAATGTCTCATACAGAACCTTTAAGACGATTAAAGTACAGATGTCTTATATTCTTCTGCCCGAATCATTTACTGACATGTTGTCTAATTGATACTTTTTAAATCATACCGCATGGCAAAACGAAAATGATTTGAAATAGATGAGGCTAGAATGAATAGCTACAGAACATTACATAGTTGCATAAAGTTCATGTTCATCCTTGTTTTTATGATTTTCATTTCTCAAGGTGTAGAATATATCCTAGTTTTTATCAGAAGATCAACAAAGAAAATTTATTGAAAAATAGAGAAAGAGAAAAGATATAAAAGGAGTACTGGGGACAAGAAGTCCCCCCACTCCCACCAAAAAAAAAAAGAAGAAAGAATTGAAGGAGCTGAAAAACCCAAGTTACAACTCACAAATGCTCTCCAATCCCTGCTAAGCAAATACAATGGAGTTATCTTACAACACACTGAAGCCCAAAAAGAAGTAAAATAGCACATTATATCCCGTGGAGTCTCTATTATCATATATCCTAGTCTTAGTTAAGAAAAAAAAAGATAAAAAACTCCAGCACGCAAGTTTTAACTGACTAGCTGCTCCAAATCACAATTTAAAAAAGAAAGCTCGAAAAGAAGAAACAGAATTTTAACACTTTCTAAAGTTCTATAGAGAACTAAACACTCGTTTGAGAACCATATGTCAATAGTCATTTAAATTGGAACTTACATTAACACTTCAACGTTCCAGAATTTCAAAAATTTTTGCACTTCTATATGAATGTCATTGTTATAGGAACAATATTGGACAAGTTAATTTCAATCTCAAAATGTAGTGAAGTATTGTTTTAACCAATGTCTGAGTACGCCTTTAAAATTACCGACTTACCTGTGTTCCAAGCTCTTGGTAGTATCACAAATGTGGGATCAAATTTTGTCCCATCAGAAGTAGAGCTTTATGGATAAATAGTGTTGAGTTTTATAGGAATTGGATGAATTCGTTGCCTTGTGGGATGGTTTCTGCGATGTCATCTTACAGATTATGCCTAAGAAATTCTAGGTGAGACTCCTAGGGTTTCTTCCTCATTTCTTCTTCTTTTTTTTTCCAATTCACAAGTATTAGTCGGAGATTAACATTCACAGGCCTTATCTAGCCCCAAAACCCTAGCTAATCATACACAAATCAACCTTAACTCCTTCCGCTACCTATTGGCCTTCAGTTAACCATTAAAAGTCCAGTAAACTGCCACTTCTAAAACTGAAGCAGCCATAGACCTGTTCTATGCAAAACTCTACCCATTGAAAATTAAGAAACCTAACCCTACCACAAATCCAATAGGCAGCGTTGGCCACGGAATTCCTAAGTTGTGCTACATGATATCCTCATGTCAGTACACAAGCAATCTATAAATGATGGAGCAAATGTAGAAGTGGAAATAATAGCCGCCAAGTAATTACTTATGATAAACAAGAAGTCATCAGTACTTCATTCGGATAGTAGCATAATTTGTTGTCAAAAACTTGTCAAGAAGAACAAAGTATGCATCATATAAACTCACTCATGCACATTTTCATTCAAAAAACACACATGCACGCATGCATGCAAGCAAAACAAAAGTTTAGCACACATATTCTAACTCAGAAACTCTAATCTATTATGTACCTACCTTCAGCAGCAAGATTAGCCACCACCTTCACAGCATGGATTTGAACATCTATATCTCCAGATGTTAACAACTGTAATATTTTTTCAAGCCCAACTGCAAGCATGAAGTAAAAAATCTTGTAAAGTATCTAAAAAATAGAAGGAAGTTGTCAAACGTTATATGGTTAGAAATTCATTGCCTATGAGGTGGTTGGAATGGGTACAAACGTAGTCTTTGGAAACATTTGAACAAAATTTTACTCTACATGTTAACATAATCATGCACCTTTTGAGATGCCAATAGCTAACTAGAATCTCTTGAATCCGTACCAAAGACTTGGGTTCAAGTGTTCCTAATAGCTTGTTCACCTTACAGAAAACACCTGACTGTTGCATAGGGTAAAGGCAACAAAAGATGGAATTTCTTGCCTTCTTTGCAAATCTTTGCGATTGTGGCCCTCTGGCCCGAAACTATCTCCTTTGATTGGTTTGATCTATGTGAACCCAGTGGTTTGGCCAGGTTATCCTTCATGTATGATTTCTTGTCCTGTGGAACATAAGAAGGTGCAAACCCTTAGATCATTGATGGCATATGTGACATCCCATCCCACATCGGTGGGATAAGAAATGTTAGTGTGGTATACGGTGGATCAATGTGAACTACTACCAGTTATTTGGGTTTAAGCATTTTGGGCCATGTGGTTAGGCTCTTTATTCAAGTTGGAGGGCCATTAATCTACTTGGGTCGTTACACATATCCAATGTCTGGTGAAAATGGAACATGGAACCACGTACCTCAAAGTCATCATCATTTTCAGGAACAAGCTTCTTTAATTTATGCAGCTCAGTTTCAACAGCTTTCCTTCGCTTTTCCTCAATTAGAAGGTTTTGTCTCACATCATTAAGTTCCCCCCTCAATGTTGCCTTAATAATGCCAAATTTTCATGGAAGAAAAAAGAAATGTTGTTAGTGCATTATCATCACATCAGCTTGCCAAATAAACTCATGCCATAAAGAGAATAGCTAAATGAGAAAACTTAGAATACACTGCCCTCAACTTAAGACACAGAAAAATTTCAACCAAACCTATGTCAACCATACCTTGTTTGCCAATAGAACATTATATTCTGCTTTCAAAGAGTCAAGTTCATTCACTGTCATTTGATGCAGCTGGTGACTTTCTTGTAGCTTCTTCTTGAGCTCATTAATCTCTTTTTTCCCCTGAATCTAAAATTAACAAGAAAGAAAAGAGAACTTAATAATTGGTGAATAAGAAAAAAGAATTTAATTATCGGCAAATAATCAAACTAAAATGTCAAAAGCTATTCATAATGATACGAGGACAACGACTTCAAATTTTAATGAATCTAGAATTAACAAGAAAAGAAAAGAGAATTTAATAATTGGTGAATAAAAGAAAAAAATAATTTAATTATCAGCAAATAATCAAACTAAAATGTCAAAAGCTATTAAGAATGCTACGAGGACAACGTCTTCAATTTCAATGTAAAGAAATTGAAGATGTTTCAGTCTAGCGGAGCCGCTAGGTTAGAATGGTCCCAGTGGGGTCCATGCCATTGGTGATGCTACCATGGAACTAAAATGTTGATATTTCAGTCAAGTAGGATACATATATCTACAACATCAAAGTTTTGTTCATTTAGATCACTCGAGCACAAAAACCACAAATGAAAAGTAAGGAATAATAGTACCATCTACACAGTACTAAATATAAAAAATTAAGGTGGTCCTTGGGTTTCTCCATTGAAACTGGGACACCAGGGACCTAAAACACGAAAATAGCCTCTTGGCACACGGGGTAAAGTTGCATCTTACCCTTCCTAGACCCCGACGTGGCATGAGTCTCGTGCATTTTTTATTATTATCTTAATTTAAAAGCAACAACTTTTGGTTTTCATAACTACTAAATAAGTTATCCATCAAAATATTAATCATTCCTTTTCTTCTTACAATTCGCAAATATGGTAAGTAGTGGGGAGGCTAATGGCTAGGCACACCTTTCAGGGAATTTAGGAAGAATGCAGTTGAATAGGACTGAAGAGTTGGCATTGTTTAGTATAGACTCATTATTTGGACTTGTTATTAGGAAGAAAACAAATATTAAAATCATGGAAAAAGCACAAAACAACGAGGTTATGTTATTTAATTTAAATACACACACTTAACCTGGTTTGAGTTTTGATGCTCTCTTAAAAGCTTCTTCTCTGTTGCAAATTCTTCTTCCACGCCTTCAAAACGGGCATGCTCTTCATTTAGTTGCTGAATTAACTCGGCTATTTTTTTCTCATACATTTGAGTGGTGTCTGCAAGAGCCTTCTGATATGTAGAATTTTCCTTTTGATATTGCTTCTGAGATAGAAAATGAAATAGAAACATCATATTTTATGACTTTTGTTACTTGAAACTAGGAGCAACAAAAATTAACTGTCCAAAAAAAAATTATAGCAGAATTGACTTAAAATCCATTGTGCGAAGATTGGAGGTGTCAAATGCATGTAAACAATACTTTTGGTAAGCTTTTATTTGAAAATTTTAAAGTATCTGAAGAAACACTGCTTTATTTATTTATCTTTTTTACAAGATTGAAACTCCAATGTGGACTGATTGTTAATTGATTATTGGAATAGTTGATGTAAAGAAGAATGTTTGTCATTTCCATAATTACTTAGAGAATTAACCTGCATTGACTTTTGGTGATCACTTATGACCTTCTTCATCACATCTAACTGTTCTTCAGCACTTGCAGAGTGACCATGCTCCTCGTCTAATTGCTTAATCAACTCTGCTATTTTCTTCTCATACATCTGTGTGGTATCTGCAAGTACTTTCTGATATGTAGAACTTTCAAGCTGGTATTGCTACAAGCAAAGAACCAGAACTGTTAAGTATTTGCACATGAAGACCCAAATTATAGTAACCACAGATAAGCTACCTACCGCTTTTAACCCTGTTTGTATAACCCAAATTATAGCAACCACAGATAGCCTATTTTCTAAAGTTGAAAGGCGAAATGCAAGAACCAAGGAACAAATGTATTTCTAAATGAGGAAACAATAAGAAAATTTATGGATTGTTAAGGTCTTGACTATGATATAGATGAAATAGACTATGTTTACTTTTGTTCACATCATTATATGCATAGAAGAGAGAACCAAAGAAAAATGCATTTGAAACACCTAAACAGCAGATGTGCTCAAGTTGGGACTATTTTCATAGTTTACCAGAAGACTACTCAGACCAAATGGAAGATATCAAGATAAAATTTTAGGATTCATTGATCCGGGGATACTTTTTATGGATAACTTCATCAAGATTTTTTGCTGATAAGTTATAGCGGCTCAAATTTGAGTCTTTTATTGAGTACGACCCAGGCAGCTGGGGTCTCCCATAGGGAGCATAATTTCTCCAAGAAAATGTATTGTTTGCTTGGCATTTGGCACATATTGAAAATATATTATCCTTGATATCACTTAATGACAGTTAGGTTGATTGGACAAATTGGACTGTCAAGAATTAAAGAGAGATTATTTCAAACATGTTCAGATCATTATATGCATAGAAGAGAGAACCAAAGAAAAATGCATTTGAAACACCTAAACAGCAGATGTGCTCAAGTTGGGACTATTTTCATAGTTTACCAGAAGACTACTCAGACCAAATGGAAGATATCAAGATAAAATTTTAGGATTCATTGATCCGGGGATACTTTTTATGGATAACTTCATCAAGATTTTTTGCTGATAAGTTATAGCGGCTCAAATTTGAGTCTTTTATTGAGTACGACCCAGGCAGCTGGGGTCTCCCATAGGGAGCATAATTTCTCCAAGAAAATGTATTGTTTGCTTGGCATTTGGCACATATTGAAAATATATTATCCTTGATATCACTTAATGACAGTTAGGTTGATTGGACAAATTGGACTGTCAAGAATTAAAGAGAGATTATTTCAAACATGTTCAGAAAAGCTCTCAGAAACCAATGCTCTAGAATTCATGGGAAGACTGGATGGTGGGACACTGTTTAAAGTGAGAATATTTTTTAACTTTCTAAACAACAGTTTCTTGTTGAAAGTCTAAGGACTACAACTGCTGGTGTCACCATTTAAAAAGATAAACTTCACTATCAGATGTTCATTAATATCCTTCTTACACAATTTAGATACAGATGGAAGATAAAATCAATTTATCCCCCATAAAGTGGCATAGGTTCTGAGCATTTGAGTTCTTCAAACGCGATTTTTGGTACGTATTAAGCACACTTTCCACTTTTGCTTTTCGTTTTCCCTTTTTTCTAATATTTAAAAAAACAAGGGTGATGCGTCCAGGTTGTAAGAGTCTCATTTCAAGCTCATTTTCACAGCCAAACAAAGTTTCGATTTATATCCATTTTGACCCATGTGTGCATAAAGCCCTGACATTAGGAAATGAGCACATACGCTCCTCGTGGTTTGTGGACAAATGTACCATCACAAGTTATGTCTAAAGTAACTAGAATGTGCAACTCACATGACTTTCTTGTGAATGAGTCATTTTTTTCAAAAACAAATAAACTACTACTTTCCAACCTGTAACACTTCCATTGAGTCCAAATTGAATTGGGAGAATCAATCTTCAGTTTTGCCCTTGCTTACCAACACAATGCTAAAGGCTTGCTTGATGCAGCCGTATCACTGATCGTGGGCAACATGGATAAGCTAAGCGAGAAGAGTATATGGAACTCAGAAGGATCCTCAGCTTCTTGTAGAAATCTACGAAATTTCTCTCTCCAAATAGTTTAATACTGCTCCACATAAAATTCATCCACGAAACCATATGAAAATAATGCTACTGATTTTTTTGTGTATGCACAAGATGCAATGATTATAATCAATTCTGAGATTTGATTTATTGACTGTGATTATCAAATATTTAGTTTCCAAAGACCGGTTAAAATTGGAGGTAAATGAATTTTCAGGTTGAGATGACTTCTTAGGAAGGAATTACGTTTTTGTTAAGTGTGAATTATGTGTACATATATAGCTATGTATTTTTATATAGATACGTATTTTTAAATTTCTATATATAGGTTTAGTTCAGAAGGGAGGATGAATACAAGAGTATTATGTCATTTACAAGTGCTGAAAATGGAAGTTAGCGGTAATGTGCTTGTTTCCTAACATTAATGGGTTATGCGCACTTGGACCAAAGCACATGGAGGTAAATTGAAGTCTTCCCCGTTTAATTATTTTGTATTAATTTCTAGTGAGTGTGTCAGATCCTCTGATTTAGTCACTTCAGATGAGTTGAATGGATTAATGCCCTCCTCGCACTAAGTATGGTTTGAATATCGTAAGTGCAAACCAGGTTATTGATTAGGGGCCTTAAATATGATAAGGAGCAATACTATTTTTCAAAGAAAATGCCAACAGAGAACCACCATGGTTTGATCTTTACAGGCTCCTAGAGAGTATTACGTAATTAAAAGAAAATGGCTAGACAAATATACAGTAAAAAGCTGAAAACAAAATTGTAAATTAGTTAATTAATAGAGTAAAAACTGTATGTTTCACATACCTTGCTGTGGTTTAGACTCAGTTCTAAGCGTGCAACTTCATCATGCGTCAAATCATTAAGAGCTTTTAGACGACCCAATTCTTTTAATGTACCCTTTATCTCTATTTCCAGACGAGTATTCTCCTTCTCTAAAAACTGCAGATAAGTGCAACATATTTGGAGAAAGTTATGTAAAAAGTAAACAAAGAATGCTGGGTACATAACATATTGACACACACTTGTTCTCAAAAAAGGAAAGAAAAAGCAGGAGTGTAAATAGCTAACAGTAGAATGTGTAAGCCAGAAGGTTGAAAAGTACGAACTTTCAGCATAGACAATGCATCATCAATTGGAGCTGTAAAACAATACCATCAAGAGAGAAAAGTACCTCAGACCTTGTAAATAAACTCTTTTCAGCTTCACCAAAGGACTTTTGACACTCTCTGAGATTCCTTTCCATTTCAATTCTGTCATTATCCCTCAATTTTTGCTGCCTATCAATCTCTGCGGTAAGATGCTCCACACGACTCTCAAGCTTCCGACATAAACTTTCATAATCGAATTCCTCCTTAAG
>BRYE01000022.1:2932500-2937500 GCA_030159115.1 Actinidia arguta var. hypoleuca
CATTCTTCTCAAAGGTATGAAGCCCACATAGGTTATGATACAATGGTAAAAAAAATCTCTAAAACTAAATACATTTTTTAATCATTTTTTAGTGAAATCTACACTAAAAAAATTAAAACACCGCTTTTTTCGTTATTTCTCTCAAACTAACAACATTTTTTCAAAATTATTATACTTTTTAATTTGTTCTCTATTTTATAGCAATGTATTTGTTCTTATGTGAATTTAATGTATATCTTATCTAACGTTTATATCTTATCTGTTTTTTAGGTTGGAAGATTCTAACGAGTACGTATAAAAGGTGATTTTTTTTTTTTTTGCATAGTATCTATGGGTACGAATAATTACTAGTCTTTATAAAAATGCAACCAAAGCTTAAATCCGTTTGGGGTACGTCTTTTGGGTGGTTTTTTATTTACGTTTATTTGGAATGATATATGAGAGCTCATTTGGGTTATTTTTTTAATCTCATTTTATCTTATTAAATCATAAGAGAAAAAATCAAACGGTAGTGTTTTAAAGCGAAAAAAAGTGTGTCTTGATATTCGTAAATGTGTAGGCTTTATTTGGATGATGGATAAAAGGAGGGATTTGTGAATGAAAAAATAGGTAAAAAAGGAAATATTTTGAACATTCTCTCTACTAAATTCCTAATTCAAATACAATTGTATATAAATCTATGAAAGCATGTTAAATTTAGTAAAATATTTATTGAAGTTCTTGCCATTATCGTTATTTTAATTTATTTTGTAACGGGTTCCCAAGCAAACACTGAGTATATGTAAGCAGAGAAATTGTGGCACTACATGTTAATATGACTCGAGTTGTATTGTTTATTTTTTTAGATGAACAAGAATAATATGAATGCTAAACATATTATGTTTAAGATGCACTCGCGAAAAGATAAAAGACATAATTTGAGTTGAGAAACACCTAATTTTTTTGTTGAGTCGTGGCACGAAATCAAGAACTTGAAGAGAGCCATTTTTGGTAAGTACAGATGCATCGCAACTAGGTATAAGAAAACAAATTATTACAATCGAGGATGATTTTGTAAATTAGAAGCTACTTTTTAAATAAATAAAAATAAAGATTACACCTGGTTTTAGTCAAATGGAAAGATTGTTTAAACGAAAAAGGCCTAGATTTTAAGTTTTTAACGCCCACATTCCTAGTTTAAATCTTTTTTTGGGCTAGTCATTCAAGCATTTAGCACAAAAGAATGAGCGCGTTAGCATAAGTTAATTCTATTGTCAATATGTGAGTCTTAATCTTACCTCTCCACTAATTGATTGATTAATTATATGGTAACCACTGCCTATCAAAAAATACTCTTAATTTAAGATTTAACTCCTAGGGTCACCCATATTGGGTCAGCCTATTAGAAACAACATTTTATTTTTATTTGAAACTATGTATGGTTTAGTTTTCAAACTTAGCTTTTAATAATAATTTTCAAAAAAATTATTTGGTTATTAATTTTTGAAAGTTTTTTTTTGATTTTTTTAAAAAAAATAACGCATTTTTTAGAAAATATTAACAAGATGTGTTCAAATTTCTCAAAAAATACTTTCAATAAAAAATGAAGAATTTATGAAAATAATACTTTTTTTTTATTCTCAAAAATAATTTTTGAAACAATTTTTAAAATAACATTATGCAAAATTAGTTTAAAAATTATTTTAGAGATTTGTGAGAAAGTTGCTGGGATTGGGTGAATTTGAGGTTTGATTCGGCTCTGACACTGAGGCTGACCTCTTACCTCATAGCCAGTACGTGCATGCATTTAACATTTCAAGTTTTCAACTGTTTTTATTTCATTGACACCCCCCTACATCAATCTGAAATTACTCTACACATCCTTTATTCTCTAAAATTACATTGAAATCCTTGTCGGCTAACAAAATTTGACATGAGTATAGTGTTACTAAAATATCATTGCTTTATTGTCAAATATTCAACATAAAATGTAAGAGGACAAAAGAAAATGGAGCCAAGCCCCACCAAATTCTACCTCCACCTCCCACCTTCAACTTTCATTGGAGTGGTAGAGGTTCTGATGGTTGTGAATTCCAATCGATATGTAAGTGAGATCGAAGTAGAGGGGTAGAGGTTGTAATTTTTCGTATTTATAAAGACAAGAAAAGGTAAATCATGGGCATAATGGGAACTTGGTTGGATAGTTTTGGTAAAAATAGTGATTGGACTAAATTGTGACACAAAATCATACAATATGAGAGTATGTGTGATTTCAGAAAGCAAATGAGGTGACATTGTGATTTTAGTAAAATTCAGGGAATGTCAGTAAAATTTACCCTCTTATCACCCTACATAAATCTTGTCTTATTCTTATCTGGTGAATATTTTAGGAAACAAATAGGGGTCCACCTTTGTGGGCCCAAGTGCAAAACTTACCAAACTTTAGGACATTAGTCCTCTCATAAGACCTTTTCTAAAGAAGAAAGCAAATAATTAAAAAGCTAATCGAAGTTTAAAAATCAAGTTGGACATAGAGGTAATGTTTGTTAATTGTTTAATTTTATTTTTTTATTTTTATTTTGTTTTTTTAATAGAAATGTAAATAAAAATTTATTTGTATTACTATTTATAAATAAAAATTATTTAAAATTACTATTACTATTTTTAAAAGTAGCAAAAACAACAAAAAATATAGTTTTGTTTTGTTTATAAAATTACCACCTTCTCCACCACCACCACCACTATTTTTGACTATCTTCACCACCACCTCCACCATCACTACCACCACCGTTGTCGCCGTCGCCGTCGCCGTCGCCGCCACTGCCTCCACCACTATTTTTGACCACCGCCACTACATTCACCGCCTCCACCTCTACCACCACCTCCTCCTCATACATTAGGGTGAACACAAACATATTTTTATTTTTAAATAGTTTAAAAAAAGGTGAATACAAATATATTTTTAATTTTTTTTTATAAAAAATAAATAAAACTAAACAAATATAAAACAAACACAAAAAACAAAAAATAAAAATATTACCAAGCATTGCCAAAGTAGCTAGCTAATTCTTTTTGAGTTTAATCATACTGTAATAATTCAATGCACATGTTTTTATGCACCTATACATGCTTGCATTTTTTTAGAAAAATATCTTTTACAATAAGTGCTTAATTTATGAAATGATGTGCCTGTTTGGCACAACTTCTAAGTTGCAACTTTTATTTTAAAAGTTGTATTAGAGTATTTGAAATAACTTCTAATTATATTAATAGGAAAAAAAATAACTTATAAAAACTAAAAAATAGCTAATTTTGAAAAGTTTTATTTTTAAGTTTTTCAATTTCTAATTTTAAATAAGCAATTATAATATAAGTTCAGTTATGCTAATCACCCTCGATGATTGATATATTTTCGAAATCAAATTTGCATTGCATTGACCATCTGTTATTTTTAGTTATAGATAATCCGATTAGTCTAATTTTTTCCAGCTATGCTAATCACTCTCCCAACTGTATTATTTTCTTAAATATTTTTTTAATTGTATTATTTTTTGTAATATTTTAAAAAAAAGGATTAAAAAAAAAAAAAACTCCTTATCAACCCCTCTTACATAAATCTTGTCTTATTCTTATTTGGTGAATATTTTAGGGAACAAGCAGGTCCACCTTTGTGGACCCAAGTGCAAAAATTATCTAACTTTAGGACATGAGTCCTCTCATAAGACCTTTTCTTAAGAAGAAAGCAAATTCTTTTTGAGGCTAGCTAATTCTTTTTGAGGCTAATCATATAGTCACTATTCAATGCACATGTTTTTATGCACCTATCTACGCTTGTATTTTTTTAGAGAAATATCTTTTACAATAAGTGCTTAATTTATGAAATGATGTGAATATTCGGCACAATTTTTAAGCTGCAACTTCTGTTTTGAAAGTTGTGTCAGAGTATTTGACATAATTTCTCGTTCTGTTCATGGGTCAAAAATAATTTACAAAGCTGAACAAGAACTAATTATTGAAAGCTTTATTTTGAAGCATTTCAACTTCTATTTTTAAATAAAAAATTTTAATATAAGGTTAGCTATGTCAAACATCCTCGATGATTGATATATTTTCGAAATCAAATTTGCATTGCATTGACCATATGTTTTTGGTAGTAGACTACAAGGTAAATTACACTAATGTCCCTGACAAGATACTGGAATATAATTTTTAGAAGGTGAAAGGAGGAATATGTATTAAACACAAAGCTAAAGTGAGGTCAGTGCAGTTTTCCCTAGATCAACCTGCATGGACGATTGACAATTGGAACAGAGAAAAAACACATGAGGAGTTGCACAACACGACTAGTAGTACTAATGGGAATCAAATCTTCTAGTACATGGCAAGTGTGGTGCCGACATGCATTCACGTACAATCATCCCGTGTGAGCTCCGACGTGGCTTGCCGTCCTGCACAAACGATAATGTGAGGGATTTTTTATTTCTATTTCTATTTCTTTTTTTACAATCGGTATGACAGAATCGGAGGAGGAGACGATACACTTTACAGTGGTAAAAATCGAATTCAGATACATTACAATTAATAAACGAGTGTCTCAGCCACTAGAACAACAGACGAGATAATTGAAAGTTATGTTATGCAAACTTCGAGCTTTTGGACTTTACCGCCTTCCATATTTTATTTTTCTTTATGTTTTTTTTTTTAATTTTAAATTCTTTTTTTTAAAATATTTTAGTCAAATGTTTGTACTTTTTGGTCTTTCTTTTTTAGAGAAATTGAAAAACTAAATCAAATGGACCCTATTAATTAGAAGAAAAAAACTTTACTATAGACAAATAAATTTGAAAAAAGTTAACAATTTTTTTTTTTTTATGAATCTCTTATCAAATATATTTCACGAAATAAAAAACTTTTGACCAAACCATTAAATTTTAGGAGTACTACGAAACATAACAAATTCTGAAAAGTGAAACGAACATTAAAAACAAAAATCTAAAAAGACTTACAAATTGGGCATGCCA
>BRYE01000022.1:2947500-2952500 GCA_030159115.1 Actinidia arguta var. hypoleuca
CCTCCATGAATCAGTTTTGTGGACCGCGAGGATGTTCCAGAGGAGAAATCCTCTCTCTCTACGAGGCCGACGCGGAGACCTCTGGTGGAGGCGTCGAGAGCGACGCCGCATCCGGTGGCGCCGCCGCCGACAACGAATACGTCGAGGGGGTTTGCGGCTGACGCGCCGATCAAGGCCGCCTCCTGGACGGCCCTAGGAGGGACGGCGGCGAAGGGGTCGGCGATCTTCCTCTGGACAGCCTCCACGGCGGGGCCTCCGCGGTCGCTGGCTGAGACCGGGGGATCGCGGAGGCAGGCGTAGGAGCCTCCGGCCGCGATGGCGATGGCCGCTGCGGTGGCGCGGAATCGGCGGAGGCGAATGAAGGTGGCCATTTGGTGAGGGGCGGTGGAGATATGGGTCTACCAAGTCTGTTTAAAATAATGTTGCGTTGGGATTAGGAAAGTCCTGTGGTGACAGTTTTATTAACGAATTTGCCACCACGTTCTAATTCAGTGTATCGTAACGTTTATAATATTTTATTTTTTTGGGTTAAATTTTCTTTCTACTTTTTTTGGTTTTAAAATAAATAAATAAATTCCACTTATTTTTCCTTTTAGTGAATTTTAATTTTTCTTATTTTATTTTTTAATAAAAAAATTGTTTTATTTTGTTTTAAATTTTCCAATCCTTATAGTCATGACAAACTAATAAAAAATAAAATATTATATCAAAAAAAAGGTACTAAACACCCTTGAAAAATCGAACTAATAGGTCAAATTGGGGCTTACTATTTGTTTGTATGTCCGTTTCTCTATTCCATGTGAATTGAAAATATTTTAAATTTTAATCAAAAAATAAAAAATTTCATAAAAGATGAAAATATTTTCATAAAATAAAAATAAAACAAAAGTCATTAATTTGGTCACCCCGCGTAAACTCACGGGTCACGAGGCTCATGACAACGTTGGAAAAGCCAGAGGTTGGAAATAGGAACTCTGTGATTGAAATTTGAACCATGACGAGACTTTACTCTTGGGAAAGTGGGACTGTTGGGGTTGGTTTTTTGGGTATTTTTTTTATAATTTTTTTTTAACATTTAATAAAAATATTATATTTTTATAAAAAAATTTAACGAGATGATTCCGAAAATATATATAGGACTCACTAAAAGTAATAGTGGGATTCATGACTCTCATTTAAAGCAGTGGTCCTAATGTTTTTTAAACTATAACATTCATTCATCTTATTAAGTAGACGAATATAATTGTGTTTTGAATTAATATAATTAAATTTGCACCAATAATTTGTTGGATAAATTTTACTATCCTCTTCCCGATATTTTTAAAAAGTACAATCATATCCTTTATAATTTTTGAAATATTACAGACTATTTTTTTTAAAACTATTATAAATGTTTAAATCGATGATTAGTTGGGAGGGAAAAACTCGGATTTCTTCACTCAGATTTGAAAAGTTATTTGTCCTACAAAGCGGCAGAGAGATGTGAAGCTAGGAGAAGCTGGGAACTTCTTGTGTACTATTTTCAAGAAAAACAATAGCAGAATCCATCATTTCATGACTCATTACATCATACACCAACCGAAAATGGTGAAAAATTTGATTGGGAAGAGATGGTGTCCGGAGGGATATTTCAAAAAAGAGAAAACAGAAAGGGAGAGAAATTTGAAGAGGAGAGAGAAGCAATGGTAAGAATGAGAAATTAGTGGTTATATAGAATGGTAAAATGGTCATTTGATATTTTTTGTTAGCCCTACTACCCAAAAATGCATTGATAGGGGATGTAAGTGTGATTTTCAGAACCTAGAGGAGGAATCTGTATAAGCAGTAAACATGTTATTGTGACATCTATCATATAGGCTTCTTTCACTTGTCAAAATTTTTGTATGAAAAAGTGGTTATGAGGAAAAATAAATTAAAGTGAAATGAAGGGAAAAAAAAAACTAATTTTCTTATGGGTATTCATTTGATATCAAAATTTTATAAGAAAATTAAAGTTTAGTTGTTCATTTGTTAGGAAAAGAAAACTTAAGAAAAAGTTTTGTCACAGTTCATGTAAATTGTCGCTTCAACAAATCAAATATTAATTCAAATTAATTTGTTAGGAAAAGAAAACTTAATTTTTTTTTTCATAGTTCGTATAAATTGTCATTTCAACAAATCAAATATTAATTCAAATTATTTTTTCAACAATACTCAAATCAAAATGCAATAAAAAATAGTTTTTTGTACCTTGCTTATTTTTTGTCTCTTCAATCTTTTTCATATTTTGATTAATATTTTTTACTATTTGTTTTTTTTATCTTGTTTATTTTTTTGTCTCTTCAATTTTTTTGGGTTTGTCATTAGACTATATTTTGATTAAAATGAAGCCTACTAAAACATTGAGGGTACTAATGTATTAGCCTCCATAAATCTCAGGGAAGGATAATGTAATTTATCCTAAAAAAAAATCCCTAGACATGGAGTCTTGTGATTTGGGTGGGATACATTTTAGAAAAAAAATGTATCGTAGTGAGAAAGTTAATTTTAAGAATTCCATAATTTTCTTGATAACTGAACATCAAAACAGATACAGGAAAGTTAATTTTTCTTTACTTTCCGAGTAACTAAATTTAGTCATAGTGTAATCTTCAAAACCTTAAGGAGGGATCTGTATTAGTAGTAAATCTCAGGTGTGGTCATTGTGATTTACCCTAACCCTTAGTTTGGTTTGCATATAGATTTTTTATTTTTATTTTTATTTTTTTATGACGAGAGAGAAATTTAGAAATGAGAATTGGTTAGCGGTTGCTCTTTAGCCCACCGTTTTTTAAGAATTGGTTAGCGGTTGCTCTTTAAGCCAGTTGGGACGAGTTAGGTCTATGTTTCAGGCCCATTTGTGTATTGAGCTGGGCTTGAAAATATACTATGCCGGCTGCGACTCCTCGGCCAGAATATTTATTTATGTAATTATCTGAAATTTAAAAAATAGAAGAGATTAAAAAATATTTTATTTGGTATGAGTTTTATGATTAATTTTACCTAGGTGCTATAAAATACGAATGGTATACTCGACTCTAAGGAGAGAATCATGATAACTACAATATAAAAGATTAAATATATTTAATAGCTAGGAACCCAAATAAATGGATTTTGTGGGCAGATTTGAGAATTTTATATTATGTAGGGAAAGTCGGCTCACGTAAATGGCCACCCCTATAATCGAGATAGACTTTTGAGGAGCGTTTAGAACTTTAGATCTTAGACGTAGGTAGGGACCAATACATGATTCTAACTTTAGGGGATGAATGTATATACAAAAAAATAACTTGTTACCAACACATACAATATCTATATTGATTTCAATCAACACATTAGATAGAAAAAAAATGTACACATGCATATATAATATCACAAATATGATAAAAGTACAATTAAATATGTCAACCAACGCATATTTGTAAGTATTAATCGTTTCATATTATCAAAGAAATGGTAGCTAAATATTAATTTAAAAATAAAAACAAACTTTAGAGTAGCAAGCATTAATATTTTATAAGATTTTAGGATGGTGAACTTATATGTATTTCAAAATATTAGCAGTTAATACTATTATATATTAATTAAGGCAAAATACACCATCTCTCCTGAGATTTGCTTTTAATATATATTTTTTTTGATGTTCGAGAAATTACTCTGACTTCCCTTATTAGAGTTGGTTTCCTATGATGACAAAATTACTTAAATGCACTTATGTGTCATGTTAAATGACTTGCTTATCATTTTGGCAAAAAACATCAACAAAGTCTCCCTCTCTCTTTCTTTCACACACACATACCAAAGAAAAAAATAGAGTATTTTTTCTCTCTCACACACATGCACAGAAATCAAACTAAATTTAATTTTTTTTAAATTGGGTTTAATTTTTTTAAAATTAAACAAAAGACAATTTCAAGAGAGGAGAGAGTACGTGGTGGAGGTGTTGATGGTGGTGGATGCAAGAGGAGAGAAGAAGTAGAAGAGAGAGAGAGAGAGATTGAGGGTTAAAAATGAATTTTAACAATTTTTTGTTGGTGACATCATCCAAATAGGGGAATATTATAATATAAATTTAAATATCAGGGGAGGTTAGTGTAATTTTTAGAAGGTGAGGGGGGAATTTGTATTAAATATAAGCATCAGGGGAGGTGATTATAAATTTTCCTAATAATTAAGAAGGGTAAATTATGTCAGTGGTCCTTAAAGTATCACCTTGCATCTAGAACAAATTTGACTTGCATCCTAGGCATATTTGACTTGCACTCAGAACACACATGACATGAACTCTAGGCATATCCAACTTTGACCCAATTGAATACGATTCAATGGTAACTTCTTGGGGGTATAAGTTTGATATGCTTAGGGTGCAAGCCTTGTGTACCCTGTATGCAAATTGAATATGCTTGAGAATTTCAAGGTTCTACCGGTGTAACACTTTTGTTCTAGCACCTCTGGCATATCCGACTTGCACCCTCGGCATGTCAGACTTGCACCAATAGTATGGGACTGTAGAGGGTGTTTGCGGATAGTCCGACGCTAGCTGTAGAAGTGAAACGGAGCTTGAGAGAGAAAGGGGAAGTCTGTCGCCGAAGACACCGGATAGGGCATGAACGAAGAGAAGAAGAGAAAGGGAAAGACTAATATAGGGTGCAAGTCCTCACATGCTCATATTTTATATAAATTATAAAAACAACGTTGTTTAAGTTGTCTAAGAGTAAAATCGTCAAAATCACCATGCATTTAATATCATTTAATGATATTATTTTTGGTTACACCAACTTTTTGATGTTAAGTAGTGTTCATACCTTAGTTGCAGGAATCGCGCTTGGGGGTGGCGGATCCCCCCCAAAACCACGAATTGACGCTTCTTCCTCAAAAGCGCGATGGAAACGCACCTCAATCTGGTCAAAGATGCGTTCCCAACAGAGATGGAAGCGTACCTGTTGCAACGGTCCGTACTCTCAGGCTTCAGATATGGGATT
>BRYE01000022.1:2970000-2975000 GCA_030159115.1 Actinidia arguta var. hypoleuca
TCAGTTCCTTTGTCTGGTGATAATGGTTTGTGTTTCTCTTATTGTCTTTGTCTGAGAAAGGGAGGTCGAATGGCACAAAGGCTTTTGTAGGGAGAGTAAAGTCTCGGTGTCTGAGGAAGGAGCAACGGTGGTTGAGGGAGGAGCAGCGGTGGTGGCATGTTGAGCGGGAGTTTCTCCTTCGCAAAATCCTAGATTCTCAGCTCTGGTACTGGAAACTTTTTTTTTTTTGTGGGTGGGCGGGCTAATATGGTCATTTTGCGGGGATTTTAATGAAATTCTCTGTTCTTTATTAATTTTTTTGGGGGTATTACGCTGCATTTTCATGCATACTACACAGTTGATCTCGCTAGATACACGTTCATTGGTTGCTGATGCTAGATTGAGAGAAGATTTCGATTTAAGGCAAAAAGCTGTCTTGAACGAAGTCATGGCTTCAAATGGGAAGGTCATTTTATTTATCGATGAGTTCCACACTAGATGCAGGTTTTCGTATTCTGCTTATGTTTCTTTCTTTTCTTGAAAAAAATTAAAAAGAATTATTACTGTACAAAAAATGCCAGCATTTGTTATTGAGAAGCTGTTGCTGACGTATATTGAAGAATTATAGTCGTGTGAATTTCAAATAAGCACGGATATGGATACAGGGCACAAATACAATGCGGATATGGACATATAATTTTTCTAAAAATTAGGATACGAACACATTTGGGATAAGTTGAATAATAAAAAGTAAATCAAAATAATTTTTTTTTACGCAAAAAGGAATAACTCATATTTGGTCCAAATTTAGTTTCACCTTGTCAAGTGTATTGGACTAACAAATATTAGGTTTATTATAACGAAAAGAATGGAGTATTATATCTCCACGTGGGTATGTGAAGTCAAACGAATTGTAAAGTCTTTTTCTTGGTTGAAGTATGTCTTTTATGGCTTGCTAACCTTCTCTGGTAACTGCACATTTTTTTTTAGAAGCGCATACGGATATGGACATGGCCACGGACACGCATGTCTATAGGGAGGATACAATCCATATACAACATCGTTTGGGTATTGTAGTCTTATTCGAGGTTGGATTCGCCCACTTTTGTGTGGGTTTCATTCGCTACATCGTTATATTTGGTAGTTTGGAATAACCGTACTCATGTATTGGTTACGCTCTCCATTTTCATCGTAGTACGAACTAATCGGTCTTCATTTGATCTTCCGAAAGTGGAAGCTCAGGAATCGTGGCATTGAATTTCTTGACCTTTTCCTTGGAATTCGTTGTTTCTATTTATTGGTTTCTCATCAGGAATCGTTTCTCCTCTTGAATTGAGGTGATTGGATTTGCAAACGGAAACTGTAAATTTCATACACGATAGAGGGTTTGTGAGCTTGAAGAACGACAAAACGAAGCTTCGCGTTAACGATTAGGGCTTGAAGAAAGTTTAACACGAGTGAATCGGGCATTGTCATGTGGCAATTTGTGAACCGTACATCAGGCAGACTGTTCCATATTTGGAAATAGTTTCTTATTTCTTTTAATTTGAGGTTTTGAAAATGTATATCAAAATATAAGCTATTTTTAATCATAAAACATATCATGAAGAAAAATAAAAAATACTTCAGTATACTTTGAATAAAATTACTATCATTTTCATGTGACCCATTAATACGTGGCACATGAAATTTCAAATCAAATGGGAAATTTCATTTATTTTCTATGTATAGAATAGGTGAAATTTCAATCATCGGGAAATAAGAAAAGTATTATTCAACATAGATAAAATGTTAGGAATTTGCGGAATTCTGACATAGGATTCATAGAATATGACTGCAGAGAACAAAGTAGAAATCAAGATTTGAGAATAATACGCACAATCATACAAGATTTATGAAATTACATCAAAGAAACTTTGGGATAAGGCCATACAACTAGGGTTTCAAACCTATTGTAATTACCAAATCCCCATAAAGTTCACTATATATGCACTCCCATATTTAAAAGGATGAGAAATGGCTTCTCTAAAGTTTATTATTTTATCTTTATCAAAAAAAATAGTATGGTATGGGTCCACTATGGACTTCTTTTTGTTGATTTAAACCGTTCCATCGTGTAAAATACAATGAGAAGATTAGTTATGCAAAACATTAAATTTATCAACTACTTTTAGTCGCATGATTGCATTATATATGCTTAAAATAATGAGCGATTTATTATGAACATCATATTGCACCCAAATAAGAACATATAACTACATATATTCAATGAAATTGATTTTTTGCATAGACGATCTCCTTAGTAAATTCTAGACGATGATCAATATATATTTGAGGTGCGCTCATATCCCGCCAACTGTATGATAACGTTCAAATAATGAATTTAAAAGAATCCATACCCTTAAATTTCCCCTTATTTCAAGTAACATTTAACATGCATTTTGTAAAAGCTTAAAAAGGTAAAACACAGAGGAAATATATAGTCCTCAAAAGACTCTGGCATATGCCCCATTGGGTTAGCAGCTTATTTGGCCATTTGAGTGATATTTAGTTTTAATTGATGGGACTAACCAACTTCTAAGGGGGACAGTCCACCTGAAGTTTTAGAGATAAATGGGACCCCCTCATGTTGGAATACCACTCATTTAAACACATTTTGGACTTGTTCCTTCAGTCTTTGGAAGCCCTGATTATGAACCCATCTTTTCAAAATCCAATCTTTAAACTGTTGTTGTTGACATCCCCAACAAACTTTGAAGGGAAAAACAAAAATCATAGAATAATGAGCTTGATTCTCGGGGGTGGGTAATGACTTTTGGATCATGTGGAACCATATATGGTTCATGTATTAGACTAATGCTTTAGTTTGATGTTTTACATGTACAAGTAGTCCCACTTTTAAAATTATTGCTGGCTTTTTGTCCAGTTCAATAGCTGGCTACTAGGGATTGTACTCTAAATATTAAGGGGTGTGTCAAAACTTCTCAGAAAGCAGATTTTAGATTCTGGCACTTTAAAATATGTGCTATATTGTTCGACGCAGATTTTGCTTCTGATTCTAAAAAAATAGCTTCCAAAACTACTTAAAAAGATAATTCCGAGAAGCTATTATTTCAATACTTTTAAATTTGCTTTCAAAAATCAACATTTAGGAATATAATTTTTTTGACAAATACCCTTATATCCAAAGAACAATTATTATAAGTTCATCTTGGCTTTGGTCCTATGTTAAAAGTGTGTACCCCCATCTTATAAGTCCATCTTGGATATTGTCTGTTATCTCATATGGAATGCATAAAATGCCTAATTTGGTGGGCTTAGATTTTCCGGATAAACAACCACTGTTGGTAAGTTGGTATATTGGCATTGTTAGATTTGTCCAAAATTTCTTATCTGAATTATTATACAATTTAGAGACTATTTGCCCTCTTGTCAAAATTTCTGATATAATGTTAAAGATGAGTCTTAGGCGATTCTCATAGATCAAGTCTTTGATCAAGTTTATATCTTCAGTCTCTGACTAAGTTTATGTCTCCTGTCTCGTATATCTTTCAGTCACTAATCTCGTCTATCTGCTTATCACCTTCACGGGCAAAGGAGTGTTGGTTTTGAAGCCAATCTTATCACATTGATAAGCATGTATTATTGCTTAAGGAATATCCATCACCCCACCCCTTTTAGCTTTTAGGTGTTTTAAAAAACATCTTATCCTTTTTCTTTTGTGAAAGAATCTCAAGTTCTAGATAGTGAATAAGTTGCTAATAACTAAAATAAAATAAAATTAGTCAAAAAGTCATAGAATTATTGGCATTAACCTCCTAGTAACCTCAACTCACTCAAGCACACAATCATGCAATTCTCATTAACTTATGTTTTAAGTGACAATTTATCACAAAACATTACCACTATAGTTGCCTAAAAAGGATCTAAAGCAAGGTCAATGAATCTAATGGTCCAGACACATTCTAAGCCTTTTTTTTTTTTGGTAAAACGAAAATCATTTTTAGAGCAAAAGATATAAGTAAATTCATGTTAACGTGGCAGAAGAATACCCAACATGAGTTTTTTACGGTCAGAATAAATAGTTCGACAACAAGGAATAATAACCAAAATATAAATATTAAATGTATAATTTAACGATCATGTTATTTAGGTAGATATTTTTGAATTTTGTCATAAATGGGGAATTAATTCTACGTAATCTTCTCAATTTGCTTTGGGATATTGCAACAAGAGATGGAATGACTCATCCCCATGTGGATTTTGAAGCTAAGCCCTAAGGTGGGTGCCATTGTCTTGGTGATATATGGAGTTTGTGATTAGACTAACTCCCTTTCTAGGGGACAATCCTAACGTGAAAGAATATTGAGAAAAAAATGGGACCTTATTTGAAAAATATGATTGTGTTCTTTTGCATTCACGCTAAGGCTGTGTTTGGATAAAAAATTGATAAAAAAAAACTAACGGATTCAACAGTTTAGACTCAATTTTTTTTTTTTTAGTTTCTTCTTTCTCCTATTTTTTTTTAATTTTTTTTTATCCAAATAAAGCGTAAAGGACTTTTGATTTTTGGGTGTCTTTGTTTAGCTCTTTTGAAAACAACAACAATGTGCACTCTCATTGTGCTCTATGCTTTTGAATCCAATGTGGTCCTCCAACATGAGCACAAGGCATGGAATGGACTAAACTATGCCGACATAGAAACCCAACGTTTCAAGGCTTAAAAATATCTTTTTCTTTTACTCAGTGGCGATCGCAGAAATTTTTATTAGTGCTGACACATCCCCTAAAGCTTAGTCTGTATATTAGTAATGTTTTTGCATTACAGTTGGTTTTATTTTACATATTTAGCTATAAAATTAAGACTAATTAAAATAAAAAATAATACATAGTAAATTTGATGATCCTCAACTTTTTTTTGTGAATAATACAAACCCACATAGGATTTTTATTACAAAATGTGCACAAAAATAAATTTGTAATTTTTTAATAAATGTTTTTTTTGAAATATTTTCAAAGTT
>BRYE01000022.1:2992500-2997500 GCA_030159115.1 Actinidia arguta var. hypoleuca
AAAACTGGCAAGTGGTGAGTTTGTGTTGACTTCACAAGCCTCAATCGAGTTTGTCCAAAAGATTTTTTTTTTTCACCAAAAATTGATTAATTGGTGGATTCTAATTCGGGTCACGCCCGAATGAGCTTCTTGGATGCATTCCGAGGTTAACACCAAATAGCATTTCGAGAGCCTGATCAAGAAAAAAATGCCATCATCATAACCCGCGGCATATTCTACTACAAGGTTATACCATTTGGACTAAAAAATACCGGAGTCACATATCAAAGAGTGATCACCAAAATATTTGAGCCAATCATGGTTAAAACCATGGATGCTTATATCGATGATATGGTGGTTAAAAATAAAAAGGAGCCAGACCATGTGAGGGACCTTGCTGAGATATTTGCAATACTTAAAAAATATAAGTTGAGATTAAATGCAACCAAATGTGCCTTCGGGGTAAGCTTGAAAAAATTCATAGGACATTTGATAACATGACGAGGGATCAAGGCAAATCCAGAGCAAATTATGGCAATCAACAACCTCGTTAGCCTGAGGATTGTGAAGGAGGTTCAGAAATTAACCAGAATGACAATAACACTTAATTGGTTCATCAGTAAGTCTTTTGACAAATGTCATCCATTTTTTGAACTCCTTCATAAAAACACAAGTTTTTATGGAATGAGAATTGCGAGCTTGCACTCTAGCAGTTCAAAAAATATTAGACTGAACCACCACTTCATTCCACCTTGGACGAGGGAGAGTTGCTCTAAATCTAGCTCGTTGTCTCTGAACATGCTGTTAGCTCGGCACTACGAAGAGAGATAGATAGAGAGCAACGCTCGATATACTTTGTTAGCAACATGTTTATGGATTTCCAAACAAAGTACATGCTACTATAAAAACTCATGCTGGCCTTAGTTTTAACTTCACAAAAACTCATACATTATTTCCAAGCACATCCCATTGCTTTATATACCGAGTGTTTGCTAAAAAATATCTTATCCAAAGTAGACTTGTCCGAGCGTCTCTCTAAATGGGTTGTCGAGCTTGGACAATCAGACATAATTTTTTTACTAAGGGCAGCAATAAAATAACAAATCCTGGTTGATTTTGTGGCTGAGTTCTCACCTACATTGTGAGTCCAAAGTAAGGTTGCCTTGATTATACACACAGAGAGGAAGGGAGCTCAGAGGCTAAATTAGTTGAGACCAAGTCGACACTCGAGGGTCACAAGGTCATTGAAGAACCACCTCAAAGTACAGAAGTAACCGTTACTAGAGAAATCATTGGGGTTCCAGAGGTTAATATAGAACCACCTCAGATCGATCTCTCAATAGCATGGAAAATGTTCACTGACGGAGTGAAAAACAACCTAGGGGCAGGGTTATGAGTAGTTCTAAAACATCCCCAAAGGGTAAACTCTAAATAAAACTAGCACAATTCTAGATCTTCCTCACGAGGGACTTGTAAAAAAGATTATATTTGGGGCCTTACCTACTCTGTGCGTCTACCCAAGCCTAGTCGAAGATGTGCCTTTTGAAATCGACCAAGGCATTTGCGGACTACACTCCAGAGGAAGATCATTGGCTCACCAAACCTTGACCTAGGGATACTGGTGATCATTCATGCAAAAAGATGCGTAAGTGTACGTTCACAAGTGTAAGAAATGTCAACTCTTTTCTCCCCTAATTCATCAGCCAATAAGGGACTTGTGTTGAGGTGAAGTTAACTCGATCTTTGTTTCATTCGGTTGAAAAAAGTCTCGAACCATTGAGTTTAATCCACATCGACATGTGATATTTGATGTATGTCTAAACACCTAATGTAAATAACTATTTTATAACTTTCATTGATGATTGTACAAAAATATTATTATATATACTTGCTAAAGAACAAGGATGAAACTTTGAAAAAAATAATTCTTTGTAAGAATAATGTTGAAAATTAACTTACCAAGAAGATTAAGGTTGTGATAAGTGACCAAGGTGGTTAATATGAACACTATTTGGTGGATACTGTGGAGAACACGAAATTCTTTACCATACCACTTCACCTTATTCTTTTTAGCAGAATGAAACTGCTGAGCGAAAGAATTGTACTTTCAAAAATATGATGAATGCTATGTTGGTAAGTTTTGAATTGTCTCAAAATATGTGGGGTGAAGCGATTCTTACTTCAAATTTTATCTTGAATATAGTGCCTTGTAAGAAGTTTGACAAAACCCGTATGAGTTATTTAAGGGTAGGAGACCTACCTATAACTACTTACGAATATGAGGGTGTCTTGCGAAGGTGATGGTACTTACTCCTAAAAAGGAGAAGATAGCTTCGAAAATCGTCGATTGTGTGTTCATTGGTTATGCACAAAATAGTAGTGTATATCAATTTTTTTATGTATGAGTCTGCAATACTAAATATTCATAAGAATACATACATCGAGTTTAGAAATGCATCATTCTTCGAACACATATTTTCATATAGATCCATTGGAGAGCCTAGTTCAGTGAAACGAATTCTACATCTTACTAATGATAACAATTGAGACCAAGAAGATGAATTTGAAATAAAATTGCGATGTAGCAAGAGGGCTAAAACATTAACATCTTTTGGTCCAGACTTCCTAACTTATATGTTAAAAATTGAGCCTCAAACGTACAAGGAAGTTGTGAGCTGTCCTGAAGGTTCTTTGTGGAAAGATGCTATTAAGAGTGAGGTTGACTCCATTTAATAAAACTATACATGAAAATTGGTGGATTTGCCACCAAGAAGTAAGCCTCTAGGATAGAAATGGATCTTCAAGAGGAAGATGAATACAGGTGGGTCAATAGATAAGTTTAAAGTTAGGCTTATCAAAGGATACTTATAAAAAAAAGGCTGACACACTTGCGTAAACACATTACATAAATAAAAATTTAGAGAAATTCAATAAGTCTGATTCGAATGTTGCAAGGACTATTGCAGATGTAAATCACTACTTATCCAAGAATAGGGGCGAAGGTGTATCTTAGTTACAGTATTCTTGTGTAATTGGGAGTTTAACATACTTGATGAGTTGCACAAGGCATGACATAGCCTACTTAGTGAGCAGACTGAGTAGATACACGAGTAATCTATAAAGTGATTCCTGGAAGACAATAGTAAGGTTACTATGTTATTTGAGATATACTCATGATCTTGGGTTGTATTACACCATATATCCAATAGTACTAGAAGGGTATTGCGGTGCAAACTGAATATCGGATATGAAAGACTAAAAATGCACGAGTGGATATATCTTCAAACTTGGTGGTGTAACAATGTCTTTAAAATCTTTCAAACAGACGTGCATTGCATGATCTATGATAAAATCAAAGTTTATTGCTTTAGATAAGGCAAATGAAGAAGTCGAGTGGCTATATCAGTTTCTTAAGGATGTTTCAAGATCGTCGAAACTTGTTCCTGTGATTATTATCCATTGCAATAGTCAATTTGCGATTGGTAAGGCACAAAATAATATATATAATGGTAAGTCTAGTCATATTTGTCGTAGATATAATACCATTAGATACCTGCTCTCAAGTAGGGTTATCGCTATTGACTATGTGATGTCCAATGACAATAATACGGATTCGCTTACTAAAATGTTACCTCAAGAGTTAGTTGATCAAGCATCAAAATGGATGGCTTTAAAACTTATGACAGAGAAAAGTATCGTGGAGAAATCCCAATTCAATTGACTAGAGATCCCAAGATCTAGGTTCAATTGGATAACCTAATTGCGTATATCTAAGAAAATTATTATGGAGTTGAGAACTCTTACCCGTTTTTATGATGCACAATGAATGTGGGGTTAAGCGTTAGTTTTTATTGACTCTTTGTATTCGTGAGCTAGGTTGGGTATAATAAAATATCCATGAAAAGAGCTCACCTATGTGAATATGAAGTGGAGCCGATTCTTTGAGAATTAAAGAAGGCAAAATTCTCTAGAAAATACTTGCAAAACTAGGAAAGAGTATTCCATGGTCAAAATGGACACAACAACGAGAACTAAACTGCGTCAGGAAAAGTTTTTGTGTGGCATCTATTGTACCGATGACAGAACAGTTCTAGACTGACTTGTCCATTGGTTTGCCAATAAATTCGATAGGCGCTCACAAATGAATGCTCAAAGTCAAAAGCTACCTATCCTATGCAGAAATTATTTGTTGGCTCTCTCTCGAGTCTATATATAGTTTTCATTCATGGGGGAGATTGTTAGAAATAATGTGTGAATGAAGCCCCAAATGGTCTGGATTTGACAACTCCAAAAGGAGCTGTTATCAGCCAAAAGGGCAGCCATAAATAACCTTTAATGGTTGAAGTTTATATAGCCTTAAACACCCTAATGATTAGATATTTATGGCTAAGAGTTTCATTTGATTGAAGAGTATTTTTTTTTTAAATTATGAGTATTATATTGAAGAAAAACATAAGGAAGAACATAATTTTTTTTGAGTTTCATTCGTGTGAGAGATGGACAAATAAAGTTTAGTTCGATAAGGCTTCTTCGGAGGTGTTTCAACGTTCGCAGTTCTAGTTGTTTTATTCTGTGAAGAAGACGTTGACAAAACCCTACAACTCCCTCGATAAGCGACAAATCTTTCTTAAGGAGACTGCAATTGCATGACTCGACTCTATTTTTATCTCTTATTTCAATTTCTATATATTTAAGTTTTAGTAATTTAAATTTTTATATATATTCAAACGGTTGAAAACTTTCGCAACCGGTTGAAGCTCGTAAGTTATGTTTATTATTTATTAGTGAAATTATTCTTTGCAGTTCTATATGTGCTAAATAATTTTACCCAACAATACTCACCTTTGCACACTCTCTCTCTCTATGTTTTGTATTTTTTTTTATTGATTTTATAAATAACGTGGTGGGTAATATTTACCCGCATATTTTGATTAATAAGTTGGTGATTGTAAACATAATAATGAGGACTTTCGGTATAATTAAAATTATGTTAAAATTTGCTTAATTAAAAGTAGAATGAG
>BRYE01000022.1:3005000-3017500 GCA_030159115.1 Actinidia arguta var. hypoleuca
AGGGGAATGAAGCACTGGCCGATGTTAAGAGGGCAACATGAGCCCCTTTGGGAAAAGTCTAGGCCAGTATCTCCCCGATGGCAGTGAAGACTACAGGGAAATAGCCATAATGCAATTGCAGGCCAAAATGGAGGAAATAAGGCAGGCCTTGGTGGCCAACAACTTGAAAATGCTTACCCGTAGGGCAGGTGAAGTGTCATCCGAGGTGAGGACAGTCAAGTGAGAAGCCTCACCTCGGTGAGGCTCGAGGAGCAAGCAAACTCTATCATACTACGACGAGACAAAAAGTCAAGGTGACAATCAGATTGTGGCTTTAGGTAGGCAAAAAGTTCCAACGAGCAGAGTTGATTCCTGCGTGGACCTTTGCCATGCCCTGAATGCCAAATGAAGCCAGGGAGAAGGTGACTTGCAGGAAAAGCTGGCCGCTAGAGCAACAACTGCTGCAAGAATAATCCTCCCAAAAGGGTCTGAGGCTAGGACCCCTACGTCCGTGGAGAAGGAACAAGTCCTTCTGAGGTACCAAACCCCATTCATGCTCGAGATTAAGGGAATGAAACCTTCAAAGAAGTTTCCCCCAAATTCATAATGTACGATGGAAAGTCGAATTCGAGGTCGCATATTAGCCATTTTTGATAGATGATGGCACTCTGGAATTACCTTGACGCACTGATGTGCAAGGTATTTCCCTTGAGCCTAGGTAACCTCGGACTGAAGTGGTTTGAAAAACTCCCAATGGGGTCAATTGGAAGCTTCCTCCAATTATCCGAGTCCTTCATGGCTCGGTTTGTCATCAACACTAAAGCACAGAAGGGCGTGAGCTCCCTTCTTACACTACTAAAAGAAAAAATGAAATACCCCAAAATTACATCAAGCGGTATTGGGAGTTATACGACAAGATCGAAGGCTATTCGGAGGAACTCCTAGTGGTCAGGTACAAACTCGGGCTGACGTCAGGTGAGAAGTTGTGGGATGATTTGACACTTAACCTCCCAACCAACCGTCGAGACCTCATGTCCCAGGCGGAAATATACGCTTGGTTGGAAAACGATGTTAGGCAAGCCGAGCCAGCGATAAGAACATCCTCCTGAGGAGAGAGCTTATTCAAATGACGTAAGGAGAGCGCAGAAGAGCTCGAAGGACGGTAAAGTAGGGAGTTCATGTAATTTTCAAAGCCGACCTACAAGTTCCTTTACCAGATCCGGAATAAGATGTTCTAAAATAAGCCTCTCCCTATGGGAAGGGATTCTAAGAAACGAAACCAGCAATGAAAGTGTTCCTACCATGAGGAAAAGGGCCATAGGACGAAGAATTGTAGAGCCTTGAGGTATTTCTTGGACCAGTTAGTTCAGGTAGGGAGCTTGAAGGAATTTGTCGACCATGGGAAGACAAAGGCAGAGGAAACCGAGGCCAAACCTAATGTGAGGTTTGACTGAGACAAGGAAGGAGCTAACAATGCCTTGGAGGAAGACCTCTTCATTGGGACTATTCACATGATCGGGGGTCCTCATGAGCCTGAATTTGAGAATAGGATTTGAGGGGAGATTCGCATTGTCAAACAAATAAACGTGGTTTCCTCGGTCCAGCCAGCGGCAAAGAAGCCAAGATAGGCCTTAGCCGAGCCGGGGAGCATCATATTTACCAAGGCAGATCTCGTAAGGGTCTAGCATCCACATAACAATCCCTTGGTCATCCAATTGTAGGTGCATGGTTACGACGTCAAACTAATCTTGGTGGACTCTGAAAGTTTGATTGAGGTGATGTATTACATTTTATGCAAGTAGTTAAAGTTAATTAGGGCTGATCTTAAGTCGGCCTGAGCCCCATTAGTCGAGTTCAACACTCAGGCTCTAACTCTCAAAGTTTGAGCTAGTTCTTGAGTTTGTAGTGGTTAATATTCTCTCTCCCTATAATGCGATCATTGGTTGATATTGGCTTCATAGGATGAAGGGAGTCACTTCAATATTGCCCCAGGTTATTAAATTCGCCTCCACAAGAGGTGAAAAAACATTTTACAGGGACCAGATAATAGCCAAGCAATTTTACCTTTCCACGGTGAGCACTAAAGTAGCCATGAAAGAGGTGAAACTCGTGGAAGAGGAAAGGGAAGTCCTGGAAGATGTCGTTAGGACCCCGGAGGCCAAGGTCGTGGAGGACTTGATTCAACATGAACTGAATGAGCCAAACTTGGAATGCTACTTTCTTGTTGGCTCAAACATGAAAGAGCGAGAGAGAATGAAGCTCATCAAGTTCCTGAAAGAAAACATCGAGTTCTTGTGAAGTAGTGGGAAAGAAAGTCTGCGACTGAACATGTGGACGCGGCGATAGAGAAGGTGGAGAAGCTAAATGAGGCAAGTGCAATAACTGAGGTTCTTTACCCAAGCTAATTATCCAACACTATGGTGGTTAAGAAGAAAAATGGCAAGTGGAGACTATGAGTCACTTTCACAAGCCTCAACCAAGTTTGTTCGAACGATAGCTTCTCATTGTCAAAAATTGATCAGCTAGTGGACTCAATATCGGGCCACACCCGCATGAGCTTTTTTGAGGCATACCGAGGTTACCATCAAATAGAAATGCACGAGCCTGATTGGGAGAAGACCGCCTTTATTTTCACTTAGGGCATTTTTTGTTATAAGGTGTCCTTAGGATTGAAGAACACTGGGGTCACCTAACAGAGAATGACCACCCAAGATGTTCGAGCATTTGATGGGGAGTACCATGGACGCCTACATCGATGGTGGTTAAGATCGAAAGGGAATGATACCATCTCAAGAACCTCGCCTAGGTGTTCGAGATCTTAAAAGAGCACAAATTGAGACTAAACGCGGCTAAGTACACTTTCGAAATTAGCTCAAAAAAATTATTGGGGCACTCAAGGTGCAAGGTGAATAGTGGGTTAGTTCAGATTTCCTATTTATAGGGGAACTCGAATAGCTCTAGTTCCAACCCGAACAATGCCTAAAGTTAGGTGCGTCGCTTCAAGTTTCGTGCCTTAACTGAGCTCCAAAGCAAATTAGATGTTGACACATGGCACTGAAGGATAGTGAAGGGACAACTTGTAGACACTATTGAGCCCCTATGTCTGAGCTACCTCATACCGAGGTTCATTGGCAACCAGCTCTTATAACCTTTGTAGTTGTTAACCAAGCTCATGCAAGCTGACGGGCCATTGTGGAAGGATAAAGCATCCTCCTTCATTCCCTACCAAGCTTGGATGAATGCCACTGCCGGTCTATCGCTTCATAGCAAGTTCGGTCGGCATTTTTGCGAGAGAGCTCGACTGATGAACTTATCCCAACAGAGATGCCTAAGGTCAGGCTGCACGGTCAGAGGGTAACGTACACGACAAGTTCCCTCTATTACCAGCACGCTTGTGTCCAAAATCTGATGATGCGATGGGTAAGATACCATCCACGCCCTAAAGAATTGATTTGGTGAGTTGCCTACTTGTTGGTTTGGTAATCAGCGAGTTCTCACATGTGTTGAGCTGCATTATAAAAGGGGATAGACCCCCTCTCATAATTAAAACATACTTTCTCTCTCCCTTGACTTTTTTTCCTCTAAAACTAGAGTCAAGAACCCTTCTCTTTCTCTCTTTACTCTCTTCCTTACCGATCATTAACTTGACCATCGAGAGCCGTCCCCGGAATAGCTCCGGCGGTCTTTCTCACTATTGTTGTCTTGCAGGCCAACGGTGCAGTGTTCAACCACTAGAATTCACTGACTTGTTCACCACCGTTATCGTTTGTGCACGATTTTCTCTCATCCCCATAATCTCACAAATCGACAAAACTTAGAAATCGTGAAAAAAAGTGTTTTTGGAAAACGTAGATTTCAAAAATTATCATTATCCTCTTAGATAAGACCAACTAAAGTAATATAATGGTGATAAATTAAGAGAATAATAAAAATTAGAGAGATTTGTTAGCTGGTATAATATTACTTTTGATGAATATTTAAAAAATAAAAAAGCTAATGGTAGCCCAGTGTGTAGTGGTTAAGGTGTAAAAATTCTATTAAAATGTGTATGAAGTTTATACAAATATGTGAAAGTACATTGATATGTGCACAAATTTGTTTGGTTTAGTATTAAAAATTAATTTTGCAAAATATTTTCAAAAATTTGAGAGAAAATATTCATTGTCTTTGTATATTATTTATTTACTATTTTTTAGCAAAAATAATTTTGGACAATTTGAAGACATCTTTTCAATATGTTTCAATTAAAGGTGTTGTGGTAGAAAACTAGGGCGAGCAACCAATAGTCAAATTGCTCTCTCACCTCAGTATTGGACTTTGACAACTACTCGAGCGACCTGCGCAGACAAACAAACGTAATCGGCCGGGGTGAGGCCGCTAAAAATTCCTCCGGCATGGGAATCAGACCAAGGCGACAAGAAGCTAATTAAAGTGAAATAGTAGAGCTCTCAAAGTGATAATGCACTGTGCTATGTATTGAACATTGAGCGTACCTTTTTATGAAGGGGGAGCGGCATTTATATAGTTGTAGAATAGAGAGCCGTGTGAGAAGATCACGGCAAGATTTTTAAAAAGATAAGTATGGAAAGATATCCCAAATATACAGGAATTTGTCATTTGGAGAACATCCTATGATTATAGACGACGTGGTGAAGAAGGAGTCTTACGGGAGTAAATTCCTTATGGAGATGGAGTCCTTGTGAAAAAGCTAAGATTAGGCGAAGTAGATGATCTCTCTTACTGGCGAGGCGAAGAATAGTGCCCATATATATATTATCGAGATGAACAACTGGGCGATGATGCTATGGGCGACCAGAATTATATTGGTGATATGGCGATGTGGTCCCTTAGGCGATGTACCAAAAGTATCAGTTACGTAGGTGCAAATATTTTACTCCACATCAAAAGGATCTTTCTTTTTTGAAACTCTTAGAAAACAAGCTTGAAAAAATGTCGACCAAACAATTTTTAAAAAATAATTCTACAAAACTCATTCTAAAAACAGAACCAATTCAGAATAATTTTATGCTTTTCAACTACTGACCATTGACTTGTATATATACATTTATATTTCCCTCTTCCCGTGGAAGATAATTCTGAACCAATTCAGAATAATTATTTTGTTCTTATTATTTTTTCATATAGGTATATTTTTTTTATATTTAAAATATAAGAGAAAAGGACATACGGGAAATTTTACTTGGTTCAACCATGATGACCTACGTCCACGGAAGAGATCAACTCAAATTAATTACATGTATATATCATATTTATAGACCAACAAAGATAAATATATGATTAATTGAATGTACAACTCTTAACCTTATCCTTATCTATTTTTTATAGATAAATCATAGATATTGAGTGATAATGATAATATTTAATATCTATCATTTATCTCTAACACCTCCCTCAGATGAGCATGAATTATAGAAAAAAACTCATTGTGTTTTTTTTCCTCTCTTTTTGTGTTTACAATAAAGAATAACAGAACAAAAATAAAAATGAGAATCCTTCTTCTGCCAAACTTGGTCAATGGAAATGAAAAACAACTAGTTCTTTTGATAAGATCAAAGAGAAGTCGAGACAGCCAAGGAGAAACTAGCGTTGCTAATATGCATTGCGTGAGTGTGTAAGAGAGAAGTCTGCAAGAGTTGAGACGTGATCCATATTTGTGGTCACGAATCGGCATTAATTGCCATAAAGTGCTTGATAGTATAAATGAATAACTCGCAACGAATAAAAAGGGCAACGAATTAGGGTGGATGGAGAAATAATTTTTTTTTTAGTGAGAAATTGGCTGGTGGGCAAGAATAAGGAAATTAAAGAAGGTAGTAGAAGAGTGAAGAAGGCAGCAGAGTAGTTGAAACAAGTCCGATCGATCTACTCTGATACCATATAAAAATATAAAATATAAGAGAGAAGATCATATGAGAGACTTTACGTGGTTTGGCCATGATGGCCTACGTCCATGGGAGAGATCAACAGTACTATATTACTCAGCTCAAATTAGTTACATGTATACATTATATTTGCATAGCAATAGAGATAAAGATAGGATTATCTATCTCTTACGCATATCTTAATTTGTTTTCTATAAATAAATAATAAATATTCTGATATAAAGATAATATTTTAATATTTATCATTTATCTATAACATGTTAGTTGGCAACTTGGCATATATGTTGCCAACTCCTTTTTTCCTTGATTTTATATCTTACTTTAGCTGATGGAAAAGATTTCAAATTTGAGTGGCTATAGTTTGGTGTTACCGTACCCACTGAAAATTTGTCACTTCAAATAATGCCTCTCCAAAGACTAAAAAATAATTAAATAATTCCTCTCCACAAAATAGTAGAAAAATAAAAAAAGGAATTTAATCAGCATTAATAACATAACAATAGAAAGATGGACCAATTTGGCTTTGTACCAAATCTTCATAGACTTTGAAGGACACCAGACTGAAACTGGACAGTACAGTCGGGGCATGCGGGCCAGTTATGGGACCTTAATTTCATATGATCCGATATGTTCATTTTGGACTCTAGGTGCTTGGCTGGCTTGTTAAAAAATTCATTTGAGATCAGTTTGTAACTAACACAAATCAAACTTGAATAAATTTTGAAACTCGTTAAATTTCTAAATCAAGTTTGGACAAGTCTTTATGCAGCTCGAGAATCTTATTTTATATAAAAAAAAATACCAAACTACTTGAACTCGGCTTGAACATATTTTTTTAAACCTTACAAGTTTTCTAAACTTTGAAAAAAACACTACTTGGTTTGCTTGCATCCCTAATTTTACGTATAAATTATTAATAAACTATCAAATAAATTCATATTTATTTTTACATGATTTCAAAATATTGGCGTTCAAAAATACATTTATTTTTGCTTGAGTAGTTGATACTCGAATTAATACGTACATTTATTTCTATGAGAGGATAAAATATCCTGTTTCACTCCTGGTCGAGTTTGGATGAGCGCTGTCATCAGACTGTTACTTCATAGCAAGTTCGGTTGGCATCTTCACGCGATAGCTCGGTCGATGAGCTTATCCTGAGTTTTTCAAGCCGAGTTTTAGGGTTAGAGAGTAACTTATATGACAAGCTCCATCTGCGACCTGCACGCTTGGGCTCAAACACCGATGATGCGATGTGCTAGTTACCAACCAAGTCCTAGGGTCATGGTTGGGTCAGCTGCCTAATCGTTGACATGGCAATCGACGTTTCCTCACACGCGCCGCGCTGTGATATAAAAGGGGACAAACTCTCTCTCACAAGTAAACAATACTGACTCTCTCTTAGTAGACTTTCTCTTTCTTTCTTCTCTCTTTTTTTGGTCACTAACTTGACTGTTGGAGAGCCATCCTTTGAACAACTCTGGGTGATTCTTTTCACCATTGCTGGAGGTACCAATGTTTTGGCCTTTCTCCTTGTCTTTATCTTTTTGCTGCTGGGAGGCGGGAAGGGAGCTTTAAACCTTGGCGGCGGGGAGGGAAGCCTACTCCTTTTCTTGGCTAGCGCCAGACTTCCCTCCAATCTTTAGCAGTCTTGGCGGCATGGTAGTGGCCGAGCTCGATACCTCTTTTCTTCTTCTCCTTAGAAGGAGTATTCAACCTCCTCCTTTTGAACTTTCGGGATTAGGGGGAGTATGATTACTTCGGGGGCCTCGTTGTCTGAGCTCAACACCAGAATTGGATCGGCTGCATCCAGGATACCACCCTAAGAACCTTTTTTTTTCTCATTTTCTTCTCCTCTCCCCCTTCTTCCTCCTCTTCCTCTTCCTCAACAAGGGAAGCTTGCAAGTCGCTTCCCGAAAGCTAAACCGAGCTTGGGCTACTAGACTCTGCCTTCTTCTCCTCTTCCTCTCTGAAAAAAGCTACAACTGGAGTTTGAGGACTAAGTGCATTGGGTAGAATATGTAGGCTCCTAGATTTGGAGTGGGGGCAACAAAAATTGACCGAGCTTGGAAGCTCGGTGGGGGATGGTGTGGCAGTAAATTGACTTGTATTGCAGCAAGATGGCAACGTCACGAGGTTCTCGACTGTTGTTATGCTGAATCGCAGCTTTGCACTTTTCAGATCGAACCTTGTAGTGACATTTGAAACCTACAGGACAAATCAACCGAGATGCAATCTGTTAAAACATGATCAAATATTCATAGAAACAAAATGCAACAAAAGTGTGTGCACGTGAACGGGATAAGACCTTACCATCATCAATACTACCAATGCCCCTCCCATAACATTAGAGTATCGATGGCGAGTACGGTCCTTACGAAGTTTATAGACACTGGCATGAAAGTGAGGCCACAATGAGCCATCACCTCCTTCAGCATTGGACTGACACGAAATCAAAGCCCACCCTTGTGGATTAGCCATATGCGGACCGGGATGTGGTCTCCATGTCCTCGCATTGTAGTGGCTACCTCATTTGGACGGGGTCACTCTATTAGGACGTCGTTTGGGATCTCGTGATCCCTCTTAAATCTTGCTAAGGCAGCATCGTAATGCACTAGCTACTGAGTTCAGTTAAGTTCCATGTTCTAAAACAAAACAAAACGCTATCAATTGAAGTTCCTAGCCTAGTTTGGGTCTATAGTAAATGTACAAGGGCAGAGCTAATTGAGCTTCATGCGAGTTCCGAGCTCTTCCTCACATGGCCTAGCTACGCGACGCCTGAGTTTTGGTGTGTTTTTTAGGACTCACATCAGTCGCTCCTGCACCTCGATGTTTTCTCAACACACAAACAACTTGGGGGCAAAAACCTAACTCTAATGTGCCGCGAAGTTACCACTACAAGATCTAGCAGCACAAAATCAAAGGGCAAAGAAATCTAAAGACATTGCGAAAAATTATAAATGGGACTTACGAAAGTTGTTTGGTGACGATCGGTGAAGAACAATAGAGTCGTCGGCAACGAAAATGCTATCGGAGATGGCGGTGGAGTGATGGTACAACGGTGGTTATTGTTGGTGCTTTGATTCGCTCTCTTAGTTTGTCTTTCTAGAATGCTCAGGATGCAAGGTGAACAGTAGGTCGGGTCGGGTTCCCTATTTTTAGGAGAACTCGAATCGCTCCACTTCTCGCCCAAACAAAGACTAAGGGTGTGTGCATTGCTTTGAGTTCCATGCCCTAACTAAGCTCCACAGCAAGCCATACATTGACATGTGGCACGGAAAAGATAATGAAAAGACAACTTGAAGGCCCTATCGAACTCTAGTGTTCGGACTAACTCAAACCGAGGTTCTTGGGTAACCAACCCACCTAACCTCCTACTTCTGGTCTTGCACCCGTTTTGTGTGACTTAGATGTAGACCCTAATGCTAGCCTAGGATAGGGTGAAAATGTCAAGTTGCCATTGGAGATCAGATAAGGCGTAGCAGGGCACACTCTGGTGGAGACCTGCTTGCTCCTGCACCACAGGAAATTTGAGCATGATATTGTGAGTGGGTACACAGATTTGATTGAAGAGGTTGATTGACCAAGCCTAGATACTCCTTGGAGATGACCTTAGAGGTGCTTTTGGTCAAGGCAGGACCAACGTAGCTCACGTGGAGAGAGTATTATTTGTCCAACTGTCACGTTGCACATGTGGAATTAGAGCATTATTTAGGAGATGATTTGGCGATGACATGGTTGAGTCACGTGGTGAGTGGACCCCTGTACTGAGAAAATAATATAAATTAACTGGAAAGGAGAAAGTATGCAAGAAGCATATTGATGTAGGATTTGCTAGGACCATTTCTGGCTCCAGGCCTTCCATTAGTTATTCTCAGTAAATTCCCTGGTGGATTGTATTAGAATTTCAAATTGTTCTAGCATCTTTTAATAAATGTCTTTGCCAAAATTGCAAAAATGACGTTAGTTGCTATAGTAGATGGAAAGATCTTCGAACATGTCGGGGTTATGGCTGCCTGAAACGAAGGGAGAGAAAAACGTGGAATGCCACCCTATTGCGGGGGAGGTATCGTATTTGAAGAGAAAGGAATTCATAGGTCTTTTGAAAATAGCTTCTTTTGCATCTTTTGTTGAATTATTGGACGTTTTACATATTTGTATCGCCATTTAAGTGGCTTTCGTATGAGTTAAGTCTTGCCCGAGTCAATTCCTCTTGTCTTTTCTATCTCTGTCACCTTCACGTGTATCCAGACTGCATATGTAGGGGAGTGTTAGACTTTTTTTTATCTCTCTATCACCTTCACGTGCATCCGGACTGTACGTGCAGGGAAGTATTAAACTTGTCCCACGTCACTTATCTAAGTTACCCAAATTTAATATATATATATTTTAAAAGGTACTTTCTCTGTTTTCAATTAATTTTAGGCTATGCCCCCATGATATCTAACACACCTTCGGTCATGCTATCCAGTTTGAGAACACATAAAGCTATGAAGTAAGTAGCACAAACATGATACAGACACACGGACTTTCAAATAAATGCTATACAAGGCATGCCTCAGACACTTTAAAATTTTATATTTTTATGAATTTATAATATAACATATACATTAATAGTTTATTCGTAGGTAATTGAAAAATCAACATAACACTAATTAAAATTGAAAAGCCGTATTCCCCTGGTCTTAATCTTAAATATCAAAATATCATTTGCATAACAATGACATCATAAAAAATGCAACACAGTTATTGAACACTGTAAACACATGATGTATCCATATTATAAATGGTATTAAACATGTTTAAAGTGCATAATTTGTGCTTTGAAGAATGCATAATGTGGGGTTGTGTACAACATAAGGGATGGAGAGAAATCGAACATAGATATCTGCGGTTGTGAACGGCTAGACCGAATTGCAAGACAATAATGGAGAGAATGGCCGCTGGAGTTATTTCTGAAAAATGACTCTTCGACAATCAATTCAGATGACCGATGGACACAAAAAGTATGGAGAGAGAGATAGTGTATAGGCTTAGAATAACTAAAAATGCATACCTTTTGAAGAATAAGGCCTCACCTTATATAGTAGTTCGGCGTGTGCCATGACGCGTCAACTATCATATCACTAGATAGATTGTAGCTCGGCGCGTGCCTCGGCGCACTGACTGCTGTGTTAGTGAGCAGGCAACTGATCCAGCCATGGCCGTAAGGCTTGGTTGGTAGCTAGCCATCTTATTGTCGATATCTCAATCCAAGCGTGGGGGTTGTTAGAGGCAACATCATCGTGCAAGTCCCCTTTTATCCCATAATGTGTCTTGGATCACCGTCGGTTGTTTTGTCTTGACCAAGCTTTGGCGCAGTGATCTTGCCGAGCTTATTATGGAGCGACATCTCGACAATGATTCTTGTTCTAGCTCAGCCAGAGCTGGTGTTGTGTCTCGATGGAGTCTCGACACAGAGACCTTGCCGAGCTTGCTGTATGGTGATAGTCAATCAATGGTGTCTTCCTTAGCTCGACCAAGGATGATACTTAATATTTTATCCCCTTATAATTTTCCCTCAATTTGCATGAGGTGGATCAATGCTAGCCAAGGTCATGTGAGTTGGACACAAGGTGAGCTAGTTGCCATGTGTTCATTTTTGATTGGTTCGCAATGGAATTTTGGCCCGCCGAACAACGTGCCTTAAGGGCATGTTTCATTAATTTTTCTTCCATTTTAGTCTTCTTGTAAAGTTTTATTTTCCTTGGCACTATTTATCTAGAGTTTTGAGAGTTTTAGAGAGAGAAAGTGCATGCCAATCCAAGAATTGTTGCCGTCCATCCATCATTTTTGATGCCGATTCCAACCTTGCACTTCTTGTTTGACAATTGTTGTCATTCCCCATCCATTTCTGTGAGTTTCTCTGACCTATTTTTTCTCTGTGAAGTTATTTCCGCCGTTGTTCTCGAGCCATTTGGGTCTTTGTAATTCTAGAATCCCCGTTGTTTCCTACCTATAATAGCATCCACTTTGCTAGTTTTGGGTTTTGTCTATTATTTTTGCCTTTGGTTGCCCATCCACCATTGCTGGGCGACTGAAGCTTCTATCTTGTATGATTCGAGTTGCCCTGTAGTTCTGATGGCTTGTTGAAAAACTTTGAAAAGTCCTCCTTATATGATTAGGATTTTGCTCCCTCAAGCCCTTCTGCAGCTGAAATTGGTCGAGGTAGGAGGGAGGCTTAAGAATTGTCCTTTAGAGAAATGTAGGTGTACCTCATGTGACAGTTCGGAGCTCGCGCGGAGCTTGGCTTACTTTTTTTGAATGCTAAACCTCGTAGGCCAAAGCTCAGAGTTTGTGGAGATCTCGACTAACTCTGTGCCAATATGCTTGTTATGATTACGTAGTTGAGTTCGTTCTTATAGTTTTCTTCTACTTTTAAAACGTGGAGTTGAACTGAGCTCAACCACTAGATCATTTTAGGAATGCCCATGACATTCCAGACAATGTGCAGATAGAAAGACAATGACCAAATGAAGATGTCTATAGTAGAGGGGCATGGGGACCCCATCCCAATTCAGACTTGGTTATCGAATGACCTCCAAGCAAGTGTCAGTCAATTTCATCTAGACTATGCTC
>BRYE01000022.1:3037500-3042500 GCA_030159115.1 Actinidia arguta var. hypoleuca
ATAGAAAAAGAAACTAACGGCAAACTACTACTACTATTTGCCCCATAAGTTCTGACCTACTCCGAGTCTTCCTCTTTTTCGTTGTCCTCATCCTCTTCATTTTCTTCAACAACCGGCTCCATATAAGTTGTGCCAGTGTACTTATCAACTTCTTCCACACAATAAGTCAGCTGACTTTTCAAAATTTTATGCTCTCGAATAATGTCATCTTGGTGGCAAAGGATTTTTTTCAATAATTCCTCAATTTTTGCTTTCCAAGTTATGTTTTTTGGCTTTGGCTGCCTTGTGGGGGTTGGATTAACAGAAATGGAGGTAGATTCAGATGTTGAGGCACGAGACATGGCTCTGCTCTTGTTGACTGACCCAAGAGTAATTGGACCCACTAGAGGCTTAGCAATTTTCTCAACCCAAAAAGGAACTCCAGCTGATGCACACAACGATGTCACTATTGCTACAAAAGGTAAGTTTGTATTCGTCGGAGAGTGTTCCTTAAATGCTACCATCTCATTCCAAATGAATTGGGCAAAATCAACAACAATAGATGAATTCATCATTACATACAAAAATTCAGCTTCAGATAGGTTATGCAATTTTTCTGAACCTCGTGGAGATAAGTTGTAATGGATGACCTTGGTCATCAACTTGTACTCAGCATTGAATTTTCCCAATCGAAATCTTCCTCCTACTACAAACTCATCTGGATTCTCATAAATGACATCAGCATATTGCACATCAGATAGAGATGGGAAATCCTCACTGGGGTATTGGACATTTCTTGCCGAGGGTCGTATATAACTAAGGTAGGTGGCAATGATGTTCGGTGTTACAACCACATTTATACCTCTCACCCTACTCGTGATTTTGCCTCCCGAACTTGAAATTTTCAGGTATTTATAGAATTCTATCACCATTGATCGATAATATCCCTCTATTTTTTCAAAGAAAAAACTTAGCCCCCTGTCAGATATGAGTCTAATAACCCCCGGATTGTCTATTTGCTCTCTCAAAACCTTCCTTTCACAAGTCACGCCCTTCAAGAGCATAGAAGCATGCCATGCTTCTTGTTCCTTTTTAGCTTGGGCCTTCCTGTATTTCACTTCCTAGGGTTCATCCTCTTCTGATTCTAAATTTCCTTCTGCCCTGGAGGTCCCTTCGCCACTACCCGTTGCTCTCTTCTTTGCAGCCCTTTTTGTCACCATATAAAACACAATGACTAATAGATACATAGCCAGCAGGGAACCCCACCACGAATTTGAGGAAATGACATTGGATTCAACTAAAAATCGGGCCATTTTTCAAAGGTTGGAGTATAATGCGTGAAACAGGGCAAGATAAAACGGTTTTATCACTTGATTTAAGACTATTGGTGAAGCTTTTCAACAACAAATCAACAATAAATCAAAGTACACACTTCTCATAAAGGAAATAGGTTAGCTCTAGGTTTACCTATTTCGAAGCTTCAATGGCAACAATGAAGATTACCCTTTTCATAAACAACTTCTTGTTTGAGGAGTGAGAGACTGAGAGAGAGCTTCCTTGCAACCAATGGAGGTATTAATCGGAGGTGGGAGTGTGATTTAGAGAGAGAGAGAGAGAGAGCTTTTTGGTGGCTACATCATAAAGTGTTTAGGGTTTGGTTTTAAAGTAACTCCAAATCTGCGACTTTTTCAGTTTCTACAACTTTGTACCGGTTCAAATATTCTTTCTGTACCGGTTCAAAAATTTCTGATCCCTCTGTTCTTGGTGAATTGGTACAACAGTTTTAGGTGAACCGGTTCAAATCTTCCTAAAAACCTTCTGTTCTTGGTGAATCGGTACAACAATTTTAGGTGAACCGGTTCAAATCTTCCTAAAAATATTCTGTTCTTGGTGAACCGGTACAACAGTTTTAGGTGAACCAGTTCAAATCCCTGAACTCAAAAACTTTTCTTTTTATTCCCTCAAGCTTATTTTCTTCAAAATTCTATTCCCTCAAGTATCACTTTAGAATTTGTAAACACTCCCACCATTTTAGCCCATTGGTCATCCCTCGACTTGGCTTCTAAGCTTTAGAATGACGGTTTTCGGTGTATAAGCTCAAAAATGGATCAAGGAATTTAGACTCAAAATTTGTGGTCTTATTACAAAATGAATGCCATTGTATCATTCTCTAGGTGCCATAAATCACAAAAATGAATAGAATTAAGATCAATTATCATATGTTATGCCCTTGTTTCAAAATCACGTCGCCAAAATAAAAGGAAAAGCTCAAAATTTCAGATTCGGAAATTAAATCTCCACTCTTCCTGTCAAGATTTTATGATTGCACGGTAGTTCAACTTCTTTTATTTGATTATGTAGTTGTACATAAATACAGTCCAGGATACAAACATATAATCAAGCTTAAACATTCTTCCGATTCAAAATGCTTTTCAACCACTGATTAAACCAAAATCTAACAAAGATCAATTAAAATGACAAATATGCTATCAATAAAATTAAAAACTAAATTACACCTTACCCCCCAACCTAAATCGCAGTGTCCTCAATGCAACAAAAATCAAAATTAAAATTTGGACATGAATTTGGAGAGCAGGGACAAAAAGTTGTTTTTAAATTATTTTCAAACCTTGATGGGTGGATCACTCAGATCCATGCAATCCACTATACCATGAAAATGCTCAAAATAGGGCTTTAACCGTTGACTTTGAAAGGTGTGCCGTTCTTAGGATTTTGAACTTCTATGGCACCGTACGAAAAAAAATTTTTGATATGATAAGGACCAGACCATTTACTCCTCAATTTTTCGGGGAAAAGATGTAACCGTGAATTGTAGAGTAGTACCTTCTGACCCACATGAAAAGTTTTACAGTGAACGTGCTGGTCATGATGGACTTTCATTTAGCTTTCGATATTTTTGCATTTTCATATGCATCGTTTCTTATTTCTTCAAGTTCATTCAATTGCAACTTATGATGGTTTCCAACTTCACTCACCCCCTCGTTATATTGTCGAATCGCCCAATATGCCTTGTGTTCAACCTCAATTGGGAGATGACACGCTTTTCCATACATAAGACGATACAGGGAAGCACCGAAATAGTTTTGTAAGCCGTTCGATATGCCCACAAAGCATCAATTAAATGCATAGACCAGTCTTTTCTAGATGGATTAACAGTCTTTTCTAAAATGGTCTTTATCTCTCGATTTGCCAATTACTTGACCTTGAGTTTGAGGATGGTAAGGCAAGCCAATCTTATAAATAATGCCATATTTTCTCATGAGTATTTCCATTGGTTTATTACAAAAATGGGAGCCACCATCACTTATGATGGCTCGAGGCATACCGAATCGGGAGAAAACATATTCTTTCAAGAATTTGACCACAACGTGATGGTCATTGGTCCGTGTTGGGATAGCCTCTACCCACTTTGAAATATAATCAACGGCCACTAAGATGTAAAGATACCCAAAAGAACTAGGAAATGATCCCATAAAATCGATGCCCCAACAATCAAACATTTCCAAAATGAGAATAGGATTAAGGGGCATCATTTGCTTCCTAGTAAGGCTACCTAGCCTTTGACATCTATCACATGCTAAACAAAAAGAATGAACATCTTTGAACATTGTCGGCCAGTATAGTCCGCTTCGTAACATCTTTCAACACAAGGTTGCTCTCCTCACATCTCTTAAGTACCGATCCCAAATTCTCAAGACATTGGTCAAACGTGTCCCCGTAAATCGAAAAGTCATCCATGAAGACTTCTAAAATTCTTTCCACCATATCACTAAATATGCTAGTCATGCATCTTTGTAAAGTAGCGGGAGCATTGCATAACCCAAAGGGCATGCGCTTATAAGCAAATGTGCCAAATGGGCATGTGAATGTTGTCTTATCTTGGTCATCCATGGATATTTCTAATTGATTATAGCCAGAGTAACCATCTAAGAAGCAATAAAAAGCTCTTCCCGCTACTCTTTCTAGGACTTGGTCAAGGAATGGAAGTGGAAAATGATCCTTGGTAGTTACGGCATTAAGGCGCCGGTAGTCAATACACATATGCCACCCAGTTTGAATTCGAGTGGGTATAAATTCATTATTCTTATTTTCGACCACCGTCACCCCAGACTTTTTGGGAACAACTTGGGTGGGACTCACCCATTTGGAATCGGCAATTGGGTATATAATACCTGCATCAAAGAGTTTTTGAACTTCTCCCCTCACTACTTCCTTCATGGTTGGGTTCAATCACCGTTGCATTTGTCTCACTGGTTTAGCCCCTTCTTCAAAATAGATTCTGTGAGTACAAACTAAGGGACTAATGCCGTGTAAATCGGTGAGAGTCCAACCTATGGCCTTACGATGCTTTTTTAGCACCTTTAACAAGCTTTCCTCTTGAGCTTCTGTTAATGATGAGGATATCACCACAGGATAAGTTTCACCTTTACCCAAAAATGCATATTTAAGGGTCGAAGGTAAAAGTTTTCTATCGGGCTTAGGTGCCTCAAGTTCAGATGGTTAAGGCTTAACAGGGTTAGGCGTTAAAGGCTCAAAAGTGGGAGTCCATTGACCCGTCGCCATGACTGGGCACATCTCTAGACCGCTATCCTCACTTAAAACATCCCCACCTTCCTCAATTTTGAAACAGTCAAGACCCTCACTAAATATTAGCATTCTAGCCAAGGGGTCTTCTACGCACTGCCTCTCAAAATGTTCGTGCACTATGGAGTCAATAAGATTTACTTCCTGAACATCCTCCAAATCCCCGGGTTGTCTTCCTACATTAAACATGTTAAGCTCAACAACCATGTTTCCAAAAGATAATTTTAAAATACCCCTTCGCACATGTATGATGGCATCACAAGTAGCTAGAAAGGGTCGACCAAAGATAATTGGAATATGGTTTTGAGCATTAGGGTCAACAACTGGATGTGTATCTAAAACTACAAAATCCACCGGGTAATAAAACTTGTCAACTTTTACTAAGACATCCTCCACAATCCCCTAGGGGCTTTGAT
>BRYE01000022.1:3055000-3057500 GCA_030159115.1 Actinidia arguta var. hypoleuca
CAGTTAGGCAATATAGACATTACCTATGCAAATTGCAAGACCCACCAGCAGGACTATGGATGGTCCCCAATGAACCCACATTCCTAATTAATTTTTCTTACAAATTCTCTAAACTAACCATAAAAATATAATCTTAAAAATTCTAAAACATACACATCCACTTCCATATTTTTCTCTCTAAAGACCAATTCATTAATTATTCTTCGTTAAAATTTCTCTTTGCTTGCACACGCATTACGTGTGCCTCAGAGTCTAGTGTTAATACAAGAAGAAACTATTCGATGCTTAGATGAATCAAATGTACTTACATATAACTCTGCGTACAAAATTATCTGCAGTTAAAAAAAAAGTGAAAACAAAAACAAAAGATTAAATCAGTTCTAGGATTCATGTAGCTGACCCTGATATAATTACGTGAAAATATTTTAGAAGCCAAAAGGGCTTACTGAGACGGCGAAACGTCCGGTGGTGCCAAAGGCGGCCTGGCCAATGTCAGGGTAAGTCTCGATCCCGGGCTGGCTGTCCAAGCAGTGGCGGAGGAGGATTCCGGTGTATAAAGAAAGCACTGCAAAAATGAACAGAATGGAGAGCCCAACCCACCCACCTTCTTTCACTGCATAAGGTGTAGAGAGAATTCCCACACCACATAGAACATTCATGCCTGTGAAAACCACATCAAGAAAATGAAAATTTATAATACTACTGCTACTTTTATAGCCAGTAGAATTTTGAATCAAAATGTGAGGATTACTGATCTGAACGATTTTCAAATTTATCAGGAACAAATTATCAATGTTTTTGTTAATGTGTGTGAGTGTCCGGACTTGACACTTGAGTAATGGCACGGGATATGCGATCAGCATGTGCAATTAAACATTACACAACAACTATTTTTCATGGACTCGGGTATGAGTACGTTGCATATTGAGATACAAGGTGTCATGGACCATTTCAAGCATAATGCGGGAGTTTCATTACGTTTATGTTATATATGCTTCGTTGGTGAGTGTCTAAACACATATTCCATATTGTTGCCTAAATGTTGAGTGTCCGACACGAGTACTTCATATATTTCAAAGATTCTATGTCAAATAGCCAAACAATTATGTATACAAAATTGAGTTTACCATATAATCCTGCATAAAACTCTTCTATTGCGATTCAGTGCTTTTTTTTTTTTTTTTTAATATTTTGCTTTGTCCTCTTGTCTTTGATTAAGAAAATTAGATGAATCTGACACTTATATGTAATGAGGTAATACTCAATACCCGTATCCTTGTCCATGTAATATAATCACCAACTACTGTGTTACAATATGCAATATGCGAAAGTGTCCCCTTTAATGGTATAATTAAACACCGTATCCCTTATTGTCCATTAGTAACACATATAGTGAGCCCACCTACAATTCTCTAGCTCAGTCAGGTGAGCCTATGAAGCTAGAAGCTGAAAAAATGTTATAAAGGTTCAGATAGAAGTTCCAATCTCTCTCTCTCTCTCTCTCTCTCTCTCTCTCTCTCTCTCTCTCTTCCAACATAGATTTGTATTCCTGAGGATGAGGTGATGTGGTCATGAAACCACATATTAAATTTTATTTCTATGATTGATTTTGCAATCAGCATTCAACACCATACAAATTAGTCCCTACAGCTAAAGGTTTATTCATGTGATTAGGCTATGCAGTCATAGTCATCCCATGCAGCTCATAAACAGACAAATTCACACATTTCTATTGTCCATGTTTGTGTGGTCTCCTGTCAAAGTAGTTTGTTGTCGGATTTGGATAGCAATACCCCTAAAAGATACAATAAAGTTACCAAGATCAATGGGTCTGAAATCTCGATTGAATAATCGTAGGGGCATGGCTGAGTCATCCGCCTACTTACTAACACAGCGGTCAGCACGTATGAGTACTCGCCGAGCTGCAGTCTGTCTGTTGACAAGACAGTTAGTGCGTCAAGGCAAGCGCTGAGCTAGGCAATAAAAAGGGAATTGTTGTTCTCACTAAGGTACGCGCAACCTTATTATTAGAACATACATGTAAGAGGACAAATCATACAATAACAGAATCTGGCCTTGCTAGGGTAGGAGCTTTCGACGAGCTATCGCTATAGGAGCAAGCTCGGTGGTCCCCTGCACCGGAGCTTGGTGTAGACACTATTGAGCACTGGCCTTGCTAGGGCGGAGATCTCCGTTGAGTTATCGCTACAGAGCAAGCTAGGAGGATCTTCAATAGCTCTAATACCACTTGTTGAGCGCGGCAATATAACGATGCACACATTAAAGAGGAAATCACACAAAGATTTACGTAGTTAGGCACACACCAGCCTACATTCACGAGTGAGAGATAACTCACTATATTTCGTAGAGTGTACAAACATGAGACCAAAAACACCCGTAAACCCCACACCCAAACCCAAGTCCTGAAACAATCCCAGTTTCACCTGCTGAAGGGTCACCCCAGTGCCCTCGATATTTTTTTTCCGTCTCCCTACATCTC
>BRYE01000022.1:3070000-3072500 GCA_030159115.1 Actinidia arguta var. hypoleuca
TTTCATCTACATTTTTCTTGAACCCTAATTAACGTTTCTCTTACCTAAAAGCAATATCGACGAATCAAACTGGACTATATAATGTACGTAAAAAAAAAAAATGGTGAATTTAAATTGTGAAAACGATATAAGGTTTTGACACGTAATTGAAGGTAGTCCGCAGGATGAGACATTAAATATCTCGACCTGCATTATTATTTGGATGTACCCGAACAAAAGAAAACGATACATATGTGGATATTTTTTCAAACTAGAATTGATTCAGCACCATCCCGCCCGTACACGAAATTAAACATCAGTCTCTCTCTCTCTCTTTCTCTCATCATGTCCTTGTTGTGGACCTTTAAAAAAGATTCATCACTCTTCCATACACCATTGGCCAGTGACATACCAGCTTTTGTCTTTAATTAACCTTCCCCACCCCAAGTGACTGGCTTCAGATAGTTGCTCACTTCCATGGCTCATAAATAGAAAAACTATGTCATAATCATAATCAGTAGTTTTTGCATCAACTCTATCAGAAGAGAAGAAAAGAAAAGAAAAGAAAGGAAAGTGACAATCTTGTACATATCAAAGATCCAAACAAGCCAATATCAAAGATTATGCATAGAAGTTATGAATGTTTTCAATCTCTTTTGAAGAAGAACAAAGCAAAGATTGAACCTCGGAATTATAATATAAAGTTGATTTAGAAATATTATACCTTTAATACTATTTGATCTTAGGATAAAGGGTATATTCTAATTTCCACCCCTTCACTTTTCTCTGAATTTCACTTTGCACTCTTTAATTCCAATTGTGTCAGTCAAATCCTAATACTTTAGGTCTAGTGTCAATGTGGCTCTTCTGTTGACCTGCCGTTCAATTAGGGTCCCACATGGCCACTTTACAGGTGGCTACATACCCTCTTTTTGACACTTAATTGAACAACAAATGGTTAAAACGATCAAATTGACACTTAACTAAAAGTATAAGGCATAACACTATTATGCATCCAAGTGAAAGGTGCAGTAGCTTACCCATAAATTAAAGTTGAGAGGAAAATTTTCCCTAGCTCAGACCAGCTTCAAATTCTAACCCTAAATATCTGATATTAGGAGAATAACAAATCAAATAAATTTCAGATTCCCCTAATTTTTAAGGATAATTGCAGTAGGATCCTTGATATGGGATTTAAACTCATTTAAATCCTAAGTGTGTCGTTTCTCTCCAAAAAGTTCTGATTTTTTTATTTTTTTCTCGTTTACCCTTATTTAAAGGGGAAATAGATTTACAACGGACATCGATGGTGACGATGCTAGAGCCGGTGACAATGATGATGCCGCCACTACCGCCGCCATTGGTGAGGATGGTGACTGCGATGGCGACGAGGTCAACAACGGAAAGAATGAAGTTGACAAAAGAAGTAAAAAAAAAATCATGAGTAAATTGTTTTTTTATTATTCCAACCAATTCTCAAAAGATTTTTGAAATAAAAAAAATAATTATTTCAACAATTTTTTATATTGTATGTATTTGCTATGTGTAACTCATGGAAAGATAAATTTATCATTCCACCAAAACAGTATAAAAAATAATGATAAATTTATTATTCTACACAAAAAAATATTAAAAAATATAAATTAAAATATATAATAATAGTAAAATATTTAAGAGTGATATGTTTAATTGAAAAATATAGTCGACGTAAAATAAATTTCTTATTCATAATATATAACATTTTTAGTTGAAAAACGGAATAAGATTCGTCATTTAAGACAGTCAAGACCACATAACCTAGATTGAAGTTTAAAATGAGTTAGGATTTATTTGAAAAAAAGTTCAGTCCATAGGACTTGGATCTCAAATCTATTTTTTTTTATAACTCGTTATCTTGCTCAAGGACCGACTAATCTGGAGACTAATCTCATTGTCCACTAGCGGGACCTGATTAAAATTGGAACAATCCTTGTATGTACGGGCATAACTGATAATATTTAAGAAGTTTCAAACTTGAGACTTCAAAATAAAATAGACCTCCAATTCTCAGGACTAAACCACTAGGCCAACCTTGGGCCAGATTTAAATTTCAGATTCCCTTTGAGAGCAGCTTCAAAGTTCTAGACCTAATACTGTTTGAGCAAAATTTTCTTATTAGTTCCATGTTTGGCTATTAAATATACTAATCGTTGTTTTAAGTGCATATGTGTCAATTAATTTCTTAATCTCCGTGTATAGAAGGAATCGAAACATGTATAGAAAAGCCACAACAATCAACAAAGCCCAAGTATTAATAACTTTATAAAGTGACTAATTTTTTGTTTTTATTTCATTTTTGTGTTCTTTAAAATTGTTCTACAAACACTAAGAAATTATATTAACAAGAAGCTTGGGTAAAAAAGAAAAAAGCACACATATAAAAAATGCCTCACTTCACTCAAGTCTTGGGCTTTACAAAAAAAAAAACTCCCCATCTAGTTAGACACCTTTTTATATGACTACAACACATGTACGAAGAAAG
>BRYE01000022.1:3077500-3080000 GCA_030159115.1 Actinidia arguta var. hypoleuca
TTAGGGACTATTGAATCATCAACTTTTTTTTTATTTTCTTTACTCTTACTAAATCCTTAATCTAAACACAATCTTTCTAAGTTTATAAATCAAGGTTTGTATAAAGTCAATCATGTGCGGCTCAAAGAATATAATTATTTAAACGTAGCAACATTAACCCCCTTTTAACTCAAACAATGAATGTTAGGTTATCATGACTAAGAATGGTCTCGAGCCTTCTATCCACAGCTTTCTTATTTTTATTTGACAATGGTGGCATAAACAAAAAAAATATCTAAATAATGTACTTTCGAAAATTTCATCGCTCAATTTTAACCGTTCGTTCAATTGCATACCTAACCAAAAGCCCATCTTGTACGTGGGATATTAATGCTTGATGTTATTTTTCAATCCAATTATGATAGTGATTAGAATACAAATACATGATTTGATGGCATTATATAAAGATAAGACAAAATAATAATCTTTTTCATCATCGTAAATAATATCGTGATTACAATGATCACCATGTTTGGACTTTGCACGAGGGATGAGAAATTTTGAAATTTCCAGATATATTGATTTGAACTAGGCTTTTTTATAGTTCAAAAATGAATTATACTACTAGTGTAGTCAAAGTATTTTGGTTTTCGTTTTAAGTTTATTTTGAGGATCTTCACGATGGAATCTACAATATAAATAGATTGAATTATCAATCTAAAATACTTGTATTGCACTGGTACTCTTCAAAATTTAGATTGCTGAGAAGCTGTAACAAAACGTATGAAGAACTGCATTGCCTCTACGCACACTCACAATTGCATAATAGTATTAATGTATTGAAATTTTTTAATAATTTAAAGAAAGTCTAAACAGCTAGGATATGTTTGGTAACGTTTTTACTTTTTATTTTTTTATTTTTTTATAAGATAAAAACTAAAAATATGTTTGTGTTCACATTTTCTTAAACTATTTATAAACAAAAATATAGTGGCGATGGTGGTGGTGACGGATATCATGGAGTAGGTGGTGGTGGTGGCGGCAGTGGTGGTAGCGACGACAACGGTGGAGGTGGCGGCGGCAGTGGTGGAGGTGGCAGTGACGGCGGCGGCGGCGGCGGAAGTGGAGGTGGCGGCGATGGTAGTGGAGGTGGTGGTTGCGGCGAAGGTGGTAGTGGTGGTAGTAGAGGTGGTGGCGATGGCGGTGGCAGTGGGGTAGTGGCGGTGGAGGTGGTGGTGTTCGGGTCGATGGTGGAGTCGGTGATTTTGTAAACAAAACAAAAATTATTTTTTGTTGTTTTCACTATATTCAAAAATAGCAGTAGTAATTTTTTCTTATTTACAATTATAAATAGCAATACAAGTAGTTTTTTTTTATGTTCATACCAAAAAAAATTAAACAAAAAAATAAAAATTAAACGATTATCGAACATCACTCTAGTGTGTAAACATTGTGAAAGCAACCATGGCAAGAGTATATTAATAACAACTACTTATGGTCATGAAGCTGTCATGAGTGAGTTTGATGATTTCACATCAGAATAAGTAATAAATAGAAAAGAAAAAGAAAAAAGACAAAAAAAAAAAAAGTGAGAGTGACCTATGTTGAACTATATTTTCCAAAAACAAAAATAAGGATAAGAATTGTAAAAGGATAAAATATTCAATCACAATCCCGGCCTAGCTTCATTGCACGTCACCGCAGGACTGTCGCTCTGTAGCAAGTCCGGTCGGCCATCTCAACATAAGAACTCGAACCTGAGAACCCGATGACCATCTCGGCGGATCATTCTTTCTGAGCTATGGGCAACGGATACCATACACGTGAAACTTCTCCTACCACCCGCATGCATGGGCTCACGTTTTCATGATGTAATAGACTAGCTACCAACCATATACATAAGGGCATGATTGGGCCAACCTCCTACCTTTTGGCATGTGAGTTGGCTCGTTTCTATTTGCGTAGAGCTACACTATAAAAGGAGCATTCCTCTCTCTTGGACGGGCAATCAACACTTTATCTCTCTTTCTCTCTTTAGAACCAAAGTAAAACCACTCATTTTCTCTCTTATTTCCTGTTTCTCCGATCACTGACTTGACCATCAAAAAGTCATTCCCGAAACAGCTCTGGGCAGTTCTTCTTGCAGTTTTTTCCTTGTAGGTTCGGCTGGACAGAGACCAGAGGCACCGAAAAATATCTTTGTGCCACCACTTTGTCTACACTCAATTTTCTTCCACCACATAATTTGCATCGTCTGTGGAAAATCAACTTCAGACACGGCAAGGTTGGTTTCGATGATTTCTAAAAGCAACAACAGTAGTAGAGGCTGTCGGGAAGCTGTGGGGGACTCCCCTTTCATGCCAAAAACTCTAGGGAAGAAGGGATCTAGGCTCTTGGGCAATGCTAAGAGGGTGGATATGGACCCTCTCTAGGCAGAGGTCAAGGTAATCAAACCCCAACATTGGCGAAAATCATCAAGACGAGGCCATGAGGATCATGACACAACAAATGGAGGAGGTGA
>BRYE01000022.1:3085000-3087500 GCA_030159115.1 Actinidia arguta var. hypoleuca
AAAGTTGTGATTTTTTTTATAATCGGTTATGGTGAATCCTACTATTGATTGTGGTAATATTATACCGAGTGCAAAATACGTACTATTTTTAAAGATGTGTACTGGAGCCATTCCCTAAACTATATGTTATATTTATTTTTCTTGGAAGCAAGAGAAAGAGAATGATAAAGAAAATTAGAAGGCCTAACTTTGGGGTCGCATATTGATGGTAGCACGTAATCACACTTTAGATACTGGGCATAGTTTGTCTAGGTCTAAAAGACACCCTCTAACTTTTATGCTTAATTGCTTAGATGACTGACCACTTAAAAATATTTGAACTTGAGATTTAGGAGTTTTACTTTACCATCAAACCAACCCATTTGGTTAGTGATAAAGAAAATTGCTTAAAAGCATTAATGAATTTATAGTAAACTATACTGATCTCCCTTGGATATTCCTGAAATTACACTGAACGCAATTAGACTTTTTGACAACAGGGGAAAAAATTGATTAAAAGCATTGATAGATTTACAGTAAATTACACTAATTTGTCTCGAGATATTTGATAATTGCAAATGCTATCTCTGAAATTTTTGAAATTACACTAACCTCATTTAGATTTAGACATACTCATACTTTGCATTTTTACCCGATGTTAACTAAAAACTATTCAAACGAAAACATAATTGAATTACGTGTCAGATTTTAATTACAAAGGGTAAACTTGGAATTTTACAATACATTAGTCTTGATATCAGGGGAGCTTCTAAATGCAAACCAAAGTGGTCTATGCCCAGCCCACTTTCTGAGTATACTCCAACAACATTTTAAATTTACAAACTCATCTCAGTATAAGCCACTTTGATACAAAAGTATTCTATGCAAATCAATCATTTTAAAATACCAAAAATCAACACAGTTAACTAAATACAACCCAAATTATAAAAACTTATTCTTCAAAGACAAATTTCCTTTTTTTTTTTTCAAACCTCATATCTGGACCACCACTGCGATTGGGGCCACCACAACGCCACCCGAGCCTCGTTCATTGCAGCCACGGAGGGGACGTAACTATTTGGGTATTTAGGTTGGGTGAGTCTCACTCATAATTACAAGAGTTTGATAATGAGTTCTAGAATTGGTCACACTTATTAATATGAAAAAAGTTTAAATAGTTGGTTCTGAAATCGTTCACACTTACGAGTATGAACAAAGATTTTTTTTTTTATATTTATGAGTATAAACAAGAGTATTTTGTTCACATTTACCAGTTTGAATAAAGTATTAAGAGTTGAAGCCCTAGGTTTATTTTTTTATTCACGCTTAAGACTATGAACAATTATTTTTTAGTCACTTCTGTATACAAGAACAAATGACGAATATTCATCTTTGCAAATATGATCAAAAAAATTTATTCACACTTAAAAGTATGAACAATTGTTTATTATTTATCTCTGTATATATAAACAAATGACGAAGTGCAAGCGTTTTTAAACATAAAAAAAAAAAAAAGTTTCACGAATAATTTACTTACCTGTAAGATTTAATTCTTTACATATGAGGATGAAAGATTTAGAGAGTTGATAATTTAAGGAGAATATTGATAAGTTTTGTAGGATTTAATTCTAATACTTGAAAAATAACAATAGAAGAAAAAAAAATAAAAAATATAATAAAACTGGAGTGTACACATGAGAGGTGTACTGAGTTATAATTAGAACTCCTTTTTTTTAATTTTTCTATAATAATAATTTTATTTGAGGGCTTAATAGTAATAACAAAATATTATTTATGGGGCCTGAGGCCACTTTTGTTTGCATTTAGAAGCTCCGTGATGTAGCCTTTTTAACATTTTCACTCTCTCACCAACAGAGGCTGTACGAAAGTGGGAAATTCAATGTGTCAACGATCGAAATGGGGAGTTAGTGGCGTCATTTTACAAACCGTGGAGAAGATTTATGATATTACTAGTAATTGTAAATAAAAAAAAATTATCTTTTACGCGTACTCATTAGAGTTTTATAATTTAAAAAATAAATAAAATATAAATATTTGATAAAGTTTAGCTAGTTTAAAAGAAATAATGGAGAAAGAAAGATGTGTTTTAAATTTTTTTTTATAGATTTCACTAAAAATGATCCAAGGAATCAAAAATATGCCAAAATTTAGAGATTTTTGTCCATTGAATAAGAACCTATATGGGTCCCACATATTTGAGAAGAAGGAAGTGATAGTTTTAGGAGAAAAAAATAATTTCAGGTGAAATCTCAACCGTTGGATTAATTCAAATGGATTTCAACCGTAAACAGTGGAAAATAGTTTTAAGATTCAAAATGAATTGTGATTTATAATATAGATTAAGTGTAATTTTTATTCTATACTCTCTAACTTTCAAATGAATTTCACTTTTGTCCTTCATGTTTTAATTTAAATATATTAAGCCCTAAACTTTGAAAACGGTTGCAATGTAAATTCCCTTTCTACAACCGTCAAAATTTATGGATGAAAATAATTATGC
>BRYE01000022.1:3120000-3132500 GCA_030159115.1 Actinidia arguta var. hypoleuca
TTGATATAAGGTAATCGTATCTGTCAGAGAGGGGTTTAGAAGTCAGGACTTCAGACCTTAGTACAAGTTCACTGCAGATCCTTCCCAATTCTAAAGCAAAGCCTTGAAATACCAATTGTGGGTCCCTGATTAGGCTTCTTGTTTTTGTGCTAAAATTTTCTGGGCAAATATCTTTGGAACAAGAGAAATCTGAAGAGAAATTTCATGAGCAGCTTGAATGAGAGAGAGCAGAGTTTTGAGAGAGAAGAAGAATCGCAGAGCAGCTTGAACGAGAGAAAATAACTATCTCACTATGGACTATTTATAGGAGGTAGTATCTGTCGCACGCGCTAGGAAAATTCTATCAAAATCCGGATTCGGACCAAATAGAATTCTAAAGTCAGCACTGGGAAACCTGTTCTATCAAAATTTGGAATTGGAACAAAAAGATTTTAAAGTGAGCATTGGTAGACCCCTACTGAACTCCCAAGTTCCTTGGTCCCAAACTCGTTGTAACTTCAATACCATCCGTACCAACACCAAAACTCCCATCAAAATTCGGATTTGGAACAAATAGGATTCTAAAGTCAGCACTGGTGGACCCCTGCTGAACTCCCAGTGACTTTTGAAGATCTACAATATAGAAAAACACAAACCAGAAATTAGACCAAACCCAAACGCAAACAAGAAAAAAAAAATTGTATGTGAAGATGAAAACCCTACTCCTGAAATCCCCAGACTCCTAGCACCCATGAAAATCATCCATTACAAATCCATACCGTGTTTCTTGATCATCGCTTTCCAACTACTTTCTCATGATGATCACAATGCTAGTTTTCCTGCTCCTACTTCTGCATTACATAGACTTTTCCTCCATTTATCAAAAAATAAAATAAAATATTATCATATATCAAACGAAAATATGAATTTTATTTTAGAATTTTCATTTATCCAAAAAAAAACAAGGAAGAAATTTTGAAATCAATGAATAAATATAGTTTTTTTATAAGACACAAATATTTTTGAATCTTTCAAATTATTTTTTTGTTGGAATATAGGTTGTGATCCAATAGCCAAAAAAACTCTAAAGCTAAGCATATTTTTTTACACATTAGATTATTGTTTATTGGAACTCAAATTAAAAAAAACTAGAACACCTCTTTTTTTTTACTCATTTCTCCCAAACTAGTAACACTTATATGCATGTAATGTATCTCTTATCTGACATTTATATTTTATTCAATTTTTAGATTATAAAATTCTAATAAGTACGCTTAAGAAGTGAACACGAACAATTACTGGTACTTACACAAAACATTAAAGGGTAGCAACAAAATATATTTTTTTCTTCGAAATTTGGTGTTTGAAGCGCAGTTTGACACCGATTGTCCCACACACTACATACAAGTTATCCATCAGGTAAAAGCTTTTTGTTCAATTCTTCTGTAATGCAATATGATGTGGAATAATTCGAACAAGTCCTGAATCATAAGATAATCCGAGCAAGGCACGTCGCCCAAAGGTTCCAAACTCACCTTCCTGGTCGCCTCATATTATTAATAAATTGAGCTCCATTTCGTTTACATATTCCCACCAGATCGCCATAAGGCGAGGTGATCTATATCGCCCGGAGCAGAGACGTCTCAAAAACTTGGTTCTCCAAAAGGACTCCATCACCATTAAAGGTCTGTTAGTACAAGACTCCTGTACCTGATTGGAGTCCTGCTCCATGAAGAGTTCCACTTCTACAAGAGAACTGTCTTCAATAGACTCCAACTCCACAACGACGCCTATAATTATGGATTGATCACCAGTTGGCAGCCTCCTGATTAATCTCCAGATTTAATTGGGATATCCTCCCATGCTTATCCTTCCGAGGAACTCGCCATGATACACTGACACGGCTCAGTACTCCCATCTATATAAAGGCCGCTCCCCTATAACCAAAAAAGTACGCTCAACACAAGCACCACATACACATTTATTATTGTGCTCGCCCACATTGCCTATAATTATCTCCTGATCGCCTTGGTCTAATTCATACGCCGGAGGGGTTTTGAGCGGCCTCACCCCGGCCGATTACTTTTGCTCATTGCTGTGCAGGTCGTCCCAGTTTTGCCGAAGTCCAGCGCCGAGGCCGAGGAGCAATTCTGACTGTTGGTTGCTCTCCCAGATTTTTACCACAATAGTTTGACGCCGTCTGTGGGAACGATAGTTCTCTTTACCCTATGCACCTGCGCAACCGATTATTATCTAGACCAAGCGCCAGCAGCCCTCTAGAGAACAGATCCCATCCAATGGCTAACACTAGCCAAGCTCCAGATCTAGAGGGCCTTCATCATGAGATACGTGGAATGGCCGAACAGATGAGAATCATGAACGAAAATAACGCCCTCCTCATACAGCACCTCACCACGAATAATCGCCTACCACCTCCTCCAGCTCCTCGTCATTCTCATCTATCAGGGAACGAATCTCAAAGTCACCATAGCACCGGGCGAGACAGGCGTCGTCATTCACCTAGTCCTCGCCCTCAACAAGAAAAGAGCCCGAGAAGCCCATCGTCAGGATCATCATCCAGCAAGACACCAGGGCTGGAAAGTGAAGGGGTGAGGCGAGGTAGATCTCCTCGTCGAATCCATCAGGAACCAAGGCACCAAGATATATCCACTTCCCAGAAGATTAGGGATCTGGATGGCCTCTTGGACGCCATCAACACGGGGACCAGTGCCCTAATAATCGTAGATGCTTTGATCAGACAAAACGAACCACCTTTCACCCAAAGAATAATGAGAGCCAAGGTGTCATCTAGATTTAAACTGCCTACTCAGCTCGGAATCTACGAAGGTAAAACAGATCCTATGGATCACCTAGATTCTTATAAAAACCTGATGCATCTCCAAGGGTACTCGGATGAGGTCATGTACAAAGCTTTTTCCGCTACACTGAAGGGGTCGGCAAGGTCATGGTTCCGGAAGTTAGCTCCCGAAACCATCGATTCATTTGGTGATCTGAGCAGACTTTTCGTCTCCAATTTCATAAGTTGCAGGGTCAGGCAGAAGAATGCGTCCCATCTTTTCACTATCCACCAAAAGGAAACAGAAAACCTGAAAGATTATGTAAAACGATTTAACCAGGCCATATTAGAAGTTAAAGATCCCAGTGACAAAGTGGTCGTCATGGCAATGATGGAGGGGCTTCACCCAGGTCCCTTATTCGATTCTCTGTCCAAGAATGTTCCGGAGACTTTGTCCGTCCTCCAAAGTAAAGTCAATAAGTACATTGCCGCGGAGGAATTGGCCGAAGCCAAACGAAGGCGAAGAGGAAAGGATGACCATAAGAGAAAAGAGCCTGATACAAGGCGATCTGATTATAGGGACGATGAACGGAGTAGCAAAAAGCCTAATCAAGACTCAAAGCGGACTAGTGACAGGCGACCTCGTAATCCACCTCGCCGCACGGAGCTGGTGTTACCCCCGCTTAATGCTCTTATTGCCCAAGTTCTTACAGAGATCAAGCATGAAGAGTTTGTCAAGTGGCCCTCGAAAATCAAGACTGATCCCCGGAAGAGAAATAAAAACAAATATTGCCAGTTTTACCGAGACCATGGCCATAACACCAAAGACTGCTTTCATCTAAAGGAGCAAAGAGTCGATCTCATCAAAAGAGGGTATCTAAGAAAGTATGTTGGTAATCGCCCTTCCCCCAATTCACCGGAATGAAGATACGGCGACAATCGACCTACTGCTGGAGACATTCAGGTAATACATGGCGGGTTTGGATCGGGAGAAAGTTTGAATTCGTCCAGAAAGAGGCACGCTAGGAGTGCTGACAGGCTATCCAAAGAAATTTATAACCTCTCCTCGCTAATGGCCGATGTCCACCCACCAATTACCTTCAACAATGATGACCTGAGAGGCCTGCACCAGCCTCATAACGACGCCTTGGTCGTTTCAGCCATTATCGCCAATTTTACCGTCCAAAGAATTTTGGTCGATAATGGTAGTTCGGCTGACATTCTATTTATATCAGAATTCGAAAAGATGAAAATAGGGCTCGACAAGTTGCAGCCTTTCCTGACACCTTTGGTAGGATTTGGGGGAAATCTGACTCATCCGTTAGGATGGGTTAAATTGCCAGTTACTTTGGGGACAGAACCTCGCCAAACTACCGTTTGGCAGGACTTCATCGTGGTAGATTGCCCTTCCCCCTACAATGCTATTTTAGGTCGCCGAACTCTAGGTGGAACTAGGGCAATCACCTCAACCTACCACCTGAAAATGAAGTTTCCCACTTCGGTAGGAGTAGACGAAGTGCGGGGCGACCAGAAAGTAGCCAGACAATGTTTTATTTTGGCTATGAAAATTGAAAAATCCCCAGTACCGAATACCCAATAGCAATTACCGATCAGCGATGGCGAGATGGAACCTCTGAGGGACGAGGTGGAACAGGTGGTCCTGATAGATCCCCGAGAAACAGAAAACACTAAACCCCTTGAAGAAACCACCCCAATCTCCATACATCCTGAATATCCTGATCGCCACATTATGATCGGAACAGAACTTACCAAAGAATTGCGCAGTGCTTTAGTGGAATTCTTAAAAAGAAACTTTAATGTTTTTGCTTGGTCCCAAGGTGACGTCCCGGGTATTGATCCCCAGGTCGCCATGCATAAATTACATACCAATCCGGCAAATCCTCCAGTTCGCCAAAAGAGAAGGAAATTCGCCCCTGAGCGGCTCCAAGTTATCAACAAGGAGGTCACCAAACTCATCAGAGCTAAAGTTATCAAGGAAGCCCATTACCCGGAATGAGTAGCCAATGTCGTCGTCGCCCCAAAAAAGGGGGGAAAGTGGAGAGTGTGCGTTGACTATACACTATACTGATCTCAATAAGGCGTGCCCAAAAGACAGTTTTCCTCTGCCAAAAATTGATTTAATAGTCGACGCCACATCTAAGCACGAGCTTCTTAGCTTCATGGATGCCTTCTTAAGATATCACCAGATCAAGATGTTTCCCCCCGACGTAAAAAAAACTTCATTTATCACGGAACGAGGATTGTATTGCTACAAGGTCATGCCATTTGGTCTCAAAATGCTGGGGCTACATATCAAAGATTGGTAAACAAGATGTTCAAAGAGCTGATTGGAAAGACCATGGAAGTATATATAGACGACATGCTCGTCAAAAGCCTCGAAGTAGAAAAGCACATCGCCCACCTTGAAGAAGCTTTTAACATTCTGAGAAAACACCGGATGATGTTAAATCCTTCAAAGTGCGTTTTTGGCGTATCATCCGGGAAATTCTTAGGATTCTTGGTAACCAAACGAGGAATTGAAGCTAACCCAGACCAAATCCAAGCTCTGCTCGGGATGAGCTCGCCCAGAAATATCCGTGATGTTCAGCAGTTAACTGGTCGGGTCGCCGCCCTCAACCGGTTTGTCTCCAAATCAGCAGACAGATGTCTACCGTTTTTCAAAATCCTAAGGAAAAACACAAATTTTCAGTGGACAGAAGAATCAGAGGAAGCGTTTCAGCAACTCAAAAAGTATTTAGGATCACCTCCTCTACTTGTGGTTCCAACCACGGGCGAAGAATTGTTCGTGTATCTCTCCATTTCACCTACAACAGTAAGTGCCGTGCTCATCCGAGAAGTGGACCGTGTTCAAAAACCGGTATATTATGTTAGTAAGGTCCTGATAGGTGCTGAGAATAGATACCTAATGATTGAAAAGCTCGCCTACGCCCTCCTTATCGCCGCCAGAAAATTTCATCATTATTTTTAGACCCATCCCATCACCGTACTAACTGATCAACCGTTAAGGCAAATTCTCCAACGACTAGATACCTCGGGAAGACTCCTGAAATGGTCCATTGAGTTAAGTGAATTCCATATTGACTACAAACTGAGGACGGCAATAAAAGCCCAAGCTTTAGCCGACTTCGTGGCTGAATCCACTCACGAGCCCGATCCAGAACTCTCGGAGGCAGAGATTCCGAACTTAGAAAAGGACCTCGGAAGCTCGAAAAATAGCCTCGACAGCTTGGGGGAAGAGCTTGACAAATGGAGATTGTTTGTAGATAGGTCTTCCAATCAACACGGATGCGGTGCAGGGCTTGTTCTCCAAACCCCGACAGGTGAACAAATAGAATACGCTATACGGATTGGGTTTAAAGTCACCAACAACGAAGCTGAGTACGAAGCACTCCTCACCGGATTACGGGTCGCCACAAGATTGAGAGTCCAGTCAATTGAAGCCTACAGTGATTCTCAACTAGTGGCCAACCAAGTTCAGGGAGATTACCTCGCTAGGGATGTACGGATGGCAGCTTATTTAGATGAAGTAAAATGCTTAACTCAGAAGATCAAAAAGTTCACCATTCAACAGATCCCCAGAGAAGAAAATAGAAAAGCAGATGCCCTAGCCAATCTTGCTTCAACTTTTGATTTCATATCAGACAGAAGTATACCTCTGGAATTTCTGCCCAAGCCAAGTATTAAGGTCGCCAAACCCATTTGTATAATAGGAACGAACCCGACATGGATGGATGAGATCGTCGCCTACCTTCAAAACGGAACATTACCAGCAAATAAACTCCAAGCTCGTCGAATCCGCTATAGATCTGCAAGGTTCTGCCTACTTCATGAAATTTTATATAAACGATCCTTCTCTGGCCCTCTCCTAAGATATCTCCGACCTGACGAAACCAATTATGTGATGAGAAAAATCCACGAGGGCATCTGCGAAAATCATTCAGGGGCGAGGTCACTAGTACGAAAGGCGATTCGCCAAGGCTACTTCTGGCCCCAGATGGGATGAGATGCAGCAAAATACACTAGGGAATGCGACAAATGCCAAAGGTTCACTCCATCCAACCACCTTCCCCATACCGATATGGTGCCAATTAACAGCCCATGGCCATTCGCCCAATGGGGAATCGGCATACTGGGGCCGTTGCCTTAAGCTCTATTACAGAGGAAATTCTTAATCATTGCTATTGATTACTTTACAAAATGGGTGAAAGCTGAACCGTTAGCCAGAATCACCAAAAAGAATACGAAGAATTTTGTTTGGAAGGGAATCATCTGCCGATTTGGAATTCCCAAAGTTCTCATCTCAGATCATGTCAGGCAATTCGACAATGATAGATTCAGGAAATTCTACTCGGACCTCGCCATATCACATCATTTCTCCTCGCCTGGTCACCCTCAAGCCAATGGCCAAGTAGAAGTCACTAATAGAACCATCTTGAGAAATTTAAAAACGAGATTGGAAAAATCTAAAGGAGAATGGGTAGAAGACTTGCCGAGCATATTATGAGCATATCACACGACTAGTAGAATTCCTACTGGTGAAACGCCTTATTCCATGGTTTACGGAACTGAATCAGTGATACCTGTCGAAATTGGAATGCCGAGTTTTAGGACTTCAAACTTTGATAAGGATAGCAATGAAGGCGAGCTGAGACTCAATCTCGACCTCCTTGATCAAAAACGGGAACAAGCGGGCATACGCCAAGCAGCTTACAAGCATCAGGTCGCCAAATATTTCAATCAAAGAGTCAAACACAGGTCATTCTTACCTGGCGACCTAGTTCTGCGAAAAGTCACACTATCAACCAAAGAGCCAAATGTTGGGAAACTAGGACCAACATGGGAAGGCCCTTATAAGGTCATCAAGGTATCTAGACCAGGGACTTATTGGCTAGAAGATATGAACGGGAAAGCGCTCCCACATCCTTGGAACGCTGAGCATTTGAAGAAATATTTTCAATGACAAACAACTCGCCTGGGCATAATAATTGTAACGATTCTTAGATTTTATTCCAAGTAATAAAACTTATCCAGTTTATCAGTCATCGCCAATTGCAGGGTGAAGATCGCCTAATCAAGATCGCCAGTTCATCGAAAGATGACAGAGGCATCTTGGTTGCCTATTCAAGATCGCCAGTTCATCGAAAGATGACGGAGGCATCTTGGTCGCCTAATTAAGATCGCCAGTTCATCGAAAGATGACGGAGGCATCTTGGTCGCCTAATCAAGATTGCCAGTTCATCAAAAGATGATGGAGGCATCTTGGTCGCCTAAATCAAGATCGCTAGTTCATCGAAAGATGACGGAGGCATCTTGATCGCCTAATCAAGATAGCCAGTTCATCGAAAGATGACGGAGGCATCTTGATCGCCTAATCAAGATCGCCAGTTTATCGAAAGATGACGGAGGCATCTTGGTCGCCTAAATCAAGATCGCCAGTTCATCGAAAGATGACGGAGGCATCTTGGTCACCTAATCAAGATCTCAAGTTCATCAAAAGATGACGGAGGCATCTTGGTCGCCTAAATCAAGATCGCCAGTTCATCGAAAGATGACGGAGGCATCTTGGTCGCCTAATCAAGATAGCCAATTCATCGAAAGATAACGGAGGCATCTTGGTCGCCTAAATCAAGATCGCCAGTTCATCAAAAGATGACGGAGGCATCTTGGTCGCCTAATCAAGATCGCCAGTTCATCGAAATATGACAGAGGCATCTTGATCGCCTAAATCAAGATAGCCAGTTCATCGAAAGATGATGAAGGCATCTTGGTTGCCTAATCAAGATCGCCAATTCATTAAAAATGACAGAGGCATCTTGGTCGCCTATTCAAGATCACCATTCATCATGAAGGCATCTTGCTCGCCAATTTAAAGTTGCCATATCATTGGAAAATGCTCTCGAACTCCTATGTTAGGTCGCCAATATTCAAGTAAAAGTACACAAGCTAAAGTATTTCACATCGCCAAAATTGCTAAAAAGTAATATTCATTCAAAATTGCAAAGAAAGAAATTGTGACATTTATATTAAAATATATATCTAAATTACATTTTACATTTATGATAAATGGGGAGGGTTGGCATCGCCTTGAGGATCTGCGTCGCCCGGAGGATTCACATCTCCTTTTTTAACTGTTTCTTTTTCGCCTCCTTCCTCTTCTTCCTCATCCTCTTCGGCAAGAAGGTCGAGATCGAGACGCATCTCTCCAAGTCTATGGCTAGGTCGGGATGATGGTGGCAAAGCTGTCGTTTGCAGAAATCAACCCATTTGCCAAAATACTTTGAGGATGCACTTTCAACAGCCTCAGAGAAATCCGACGAGGATTTAAATTCTTCAACAGCCAGCTTTCCAGCACGGTCCACTCTTTCCCTCAGATCCTCAACCAGAAGCCCTGCCTTTGCCAGACTGTCGGAGAAGGTGTCCATTTTAGCCTTGAGTTCGGCGAACTCGTCGCCAACCTGCTGCTCCCGAGCTCGCGCCTCGGCCAGTTGCTACTCCAGATCGGCGGATAACTTCTGAAGATGGGAAACTTCAATATCCAAAGAGGCAGCTCGCCCCTATTGAAGGGATGCCTCCTCGATGGTCTCCCTACTTTTCACCGCCAGAGAAGATCCGAACACAAGCGCCTGCTACAAACAAATCCAATCAGATCAAACCGAGCATATTTAACAGGGATAAAACAAATAGAAGTTAGTATCAAAATAATACCTAGTCGAGAGCTTGGAAAAATTTTGAGGCAGTCTGGTCCAGGGATAGCTGCCCCACCTTCTCTTGATCCGTAGGAGGGATTACTCCTCGAAGGATCTTCTCGGCCACGGAAGGGCTCCCCAGAATGGAGGCCCTGGGACCAAGAGCTGTACCCAACGAGGGCGAGCTCCCCTCCCCAGGTCCAAAAGAAGGGGCCCCAGGATGGCTCACCGGACCAAACTTCTTTTTGGGTTCAGGGATGGGGGCTTGCCCTTTGCCCTTGGAATCATCCCCAGACTTCGCCTTCTTACTCGGTGAGGTGGGAGGTTCTTCCACCGGGCGCTTCTCGCCAATGACCACCTCCTTTGCAGGAGCAGGAGCAGGAGCAAATTTTTTGGAAGAACTCTCGCCACGGGCTCTCTCCACTCGCTCGCCGAGCTTCTTTAGGCTTATCCTCTTCGACATAGCTGTAAAAAGTAAAAGAAGATATAAATCAGACGTAAAAAATAATCAACAAGAATAGTAAGGGTTATACCATCCGATTTAAGCTCGGGAGATAGCTCGGAATCTGACCAGGATTCTGATATCGAGTCCGAGCTCGATCCTAAAGCTGAACAAAATTCTAAAACGGGATCTCGAATTTTTTCCCCTGACCATCTTAATAAAGTTAGGTCGGGAATGTGAGGAACAACCCTCCTCAGTTCCTTCCTAACAGTCCCTAGATATTCTATTGAGTCTTTTCGGGGGTGGCCGTCTTGAAGGGGTTCACCACGGGAAGAGCGGGACTCACCCGCTTCACCCGACGTCGATGACGCTCGCGGATGATCGCCCTCTGTTCCTGATTCCGTAGGACCAGGCGAGCTGAAAATCCGACGAAAGGCCTTGGTTTTGAGAAGCATGGGGACCATGTAGCGCCCACGTTCTGCCACCGACTGTGAAATTTGGTCATAGAATTCCTGCTCGTACGACAACAACGTGGGCAGCGCGTTGCAGCGTTTATTTGAAACGAGACCCATGTTAATACCAACCTTATTAATCAATAAATCAAAATTGATAAAATAAAAACCGACCTGGAGTTCTCCATGACCTCAGAATACGTGGTACTCCCTCCCGAGGTTCTTCATCAAAAAGCTCCCAACTATCCCCGGAGGCAAAGAAAAATCTACTTTTCCACCCCTTCACATTGCTGGGGTACCCTCCGAGGATAGTTCTCTTGTACTTCGCCTTGAAATATAGACACCCTTGATCCGACTTGGGATTATTATTGAGAGAAAAAATGTTCCTAAACTCGGAAAAAGTCATCGAATACTTGTGAACTTGCCACAACGACACGGCGCCGACTATACTGCGCCACGCGTTGGGGACAAGCTGAGCAGGACAAATTTTGTAAAATAACAAAATTAACCTAATTATTAAAGGAATGGGAAAATAGAGGCCCGCAGGAAAGGCGGCCTCGTAGAAGGCTACCTCGCCAGGGCGGGTAGAAAGAATGGTTTCGTTCTCCTTAGGAAGTCTGAGCTGCACGCCCTGAGGAAAGGAATAAGTTTCCCTAAGCAAGTCCAGCTCCTCGGGAGTTATAGTGTTATGTTCTTTCATCACGGAAGGGTGGACATCACCTAAAGGGGCGACCTCAGCAATGGATGGGTCCTCCATTGGCGACCTGGGTGATTGTCTAACTTCGTCAGTAATATATGACGAACCTTCTCCTAGATGGTCGGATATCCACGAGGGTAAAGAATCCAAATTCGATGGACTCACCTTAGACCTATGGGACATAAAACTTAGAACAAAAAAGAAGACGAAGGCTGGGTTACTTACTGTGCTAGGAAACGATTGACGACCACAGGCAGAGGCGAGGAGAAACTCGAAGCAAGAAGGGCGACCATAAACGAAAACTAAGAGAGCGAGTGATGTTGGCTTGGCAGAAAAGGGTAAAAATAAATGGGTGGGGTCCCTTACATATAGGGAATAATGACGAATAAGATCCATCCGCTTCAATGGCCCAAATCAGCCTACCTTTTGAAATTCCTTTTGAAATTCGAGCCCAGCACCATCAATCCCGCCAAAACTCATCATTATGGCGCAGCCCTTTTCGCTCAAACTTCCTTGCAAAACTTAATGCCCGTCCACGTGTCGAACCAAGTGGAGGGGTGCATTTAATGCGCGCTCACGCGGATCCATGACTTTTAATGCTTTTACTCAAAGGTCCCGACTGTCTCGGCACTTTTGAGTAGGGGACTACTGATGTGGAATAATTCGAACAAGTCCTGAATCATAAGATAATCCGAGCAAGGCACGTCATCCAAAGGTTCCAAACTCACCTTCCTGGTCGCCTCATATTATTAATAAACTGAGCTCCATTTCGTTTACATATTCCCACCAGATCGCCATAAGGCGAGGTGACTATATCGCCTGGAGCAGAGACGTCTCAAAGACTTGGTTCTCCAAAAGGACTCTATCGCCGTTAAAGGTCTGTTAGCACAAGACTCCTGTACCTGATTGGAGTCCTGCTCCATGAAGAGTTCTACTTCTATAAGAGAACTGTCTCCAATAGATTTCAACTCCACAACGACGCCTATAATTACGAATTGATCACCAGTTGGCAGCCTCCTGATTAATCTCCAGATTTAATTGGGATATCCTCTCATGCTTATCCTTCCGAGGAACTCGCCATGATACACTGACACGGCTCAGTACTCCCATCTATATAAAGGCCGCTCTCCTATAACTAAAAAAGTACGCTCAACACAGGCACCACATACACATTTATTATTGTGCTCGCCCACATTGCCTATAATTATCTCCTGATCGCCTTGGTCTGATTCATACGCCGGAGGGATTTTGAGCGGCCTCACCCCGGCTGATTACTTTTGCTCATTGCTGTGCAGGTCGTCCCAGTTTAACCAAGGTCCAGCGCCGAGGCCGAGGAGCAATTCTGACTGTTGGTTGCTCTCCCAAATTTTTACCACAACAGTTTGACGCCGTCTGTGACCGAGGAGCAATGGACATAAGAATGACC